>JANSTQ010020011.1:0-20667 GCA_026167885.1 Bergia puertoricense | reverse complement strand
AAAGAAAACACACGTGTACAAAACAAGATCGATAAAAGTAGCTCACCAAAAGTAAAGTTATCAGGAAAAATCAAGACTAAATGCGTTACGAATATCATGCGGAAAAGAATTTGAAGAAGTAGAAACTGAAAACGTATTGAGAATTTTCTCGTATTGGTTCTGTATGGAAAAGTATAAAAGGAATTTGAGTTTCTAGTTTTATAGTCTGTTGATACTATGCTTGTTTCGGAGGAAAAAAATTGTTCGAACGTTCCTCCAGCTCAAGCACATTTTCATTGGTAAATAAACTCATATATGAATTTTCACACGTAAACAAGATTAGGTATGTACCACCGGGCTGCCTTAGTCAAATTGTAGTACTATGTTCGGAATGAACCATACAAATATGTTTTCATACATATACACACAAATTTTATTTATTTTTCGAATTCAAAGAGTAGCTTTGATTGTAAGCTAATGTTTTTCAATGATAAAATTACAAAAACACATCAAACATAAGCATTATTACATTAGTAAAAGCATAGCAAATGTACACATTTATTTATACTTCGCATTACAATTAAGCTGAGGAGTAGGCTAGATACACTCTTTAAGTAGTTCTGGTAGCATTACACTTTGTTTTGTCAGTCTGCTTATGCGTTATAACCCTTTATGCTTCATAGGAATTCATCGCCCAAGACCCCGTCCATCAGGTAAACCTATCTATCGTATATAACATAAATTATTCACTCAATGGTTTCGAATGCTTAACCCTTTCATCATTATCATTATCATCATTGCGGATTTCCCGAGCAAAATCACTCCAGACCCTTCTGTTGCGCATGCAGCATGCAATCTCCTCAGTAGAGGTCAGGCCGGTGTCTCTTTTGAGGACATCAATGAATGCCATGCTTGGGCTCCCATAAGACTAATTGGCTAGCTGGCAGGTCTTCATGTCTCGCACAGTGGCCAGCTAGTCTCAAACGACGAGATCTAATTTTGTTTGAGAGCCTGGGGAGGCCTCCGTATAGATCTTCGTTCCTAAGGAGGTCCCACCATGAAACATTCAGAGGTATCCTCAACATTCTGGTGAAACATCCATCTAGTCTTGCTCTGTAATAACCCTTTCACTTTCAAAAGTGTTACATAAAAAGTTGTTTAGTTTTCATTACAGGCCCCCATATTTTCCTCTTCATAAGTTCAGAGATTGTAGTTTTTCATCATAGAAAGTTTGGAGGGGATGATAGATTGCCTGATTCTCAAAACTAATCAGGTTACTTTGTACTAATACTCCAAAACGAATATATATGTCGAGTACCTTGTGAGAGCAAAGTGGTTAAGGTTTCGTGAATGCGAATGCGCGTTGTCAAAACATAGGTCAGTTGGAATTACTATGATGCTCACATCACTAGTATGAGCAAACACTCCGTATTTCTATAGATTTCTATTAAATCCTACAAATATTAATATCATAAACTTAAAACAATGTAAGAAATACAACTTACTTATAAAGCAGCTTTAGTAATTCGGTATGTAAGATCTATTGACAATTTCAAAAATGTGCTTTTCTCTCAGCTCAGAACATTTTTGTCATGCAATATTCACCAAGTCTACGGACAGTTCTTTTTAATAGAGCAACACACTCTTATGAAAGTACTATGTCAAACTAACGTAATTTGATAACCAATCCCAAGGGAAAGGGAGGTGGTCACGTATTCCTGGAGGCTTGACACAGATCGATACTGGATACTCCCGTGCGGTATGGGGAGTCAGCCGCGGTGGAGCGATCTGGAAACTGAAGCGTAACAGGCGAAGCTGGAGGCGTATCCCTGGAGGGTTAATGCATGTTTCTGCTGGAGAAGGTGGTGTGTGGGGAGTTAACAGTCGTCACTACATCTACTATCGTGGTGGTGAGTAACATGAGTGTTTCTTTTACACCGTAACTAATATCTATTTATGGTTACCTTGCCTATAGAAATCAAATCTGACTCCTTATGAGAATTAGTAAGCGACAGAGCACGAGGACCACGAGATCCCTATCGAGTATACATAGACAGAAGAGAAACTATATTTTATTTAGTGCAAACTAGAAATACCCGAAATATTTTGAAACTTAAGAATCCAACTTAGAGTGTGGAAAAGTATTGCTCAGGTTGGTAATTTAGATGATGGAAGGACTGTTGCATTATTTTTAATGTATGTCTTTTTCTTTAGTTAGAGCTAAAAACGATTATGAGTCGGAGGGTTGATTATCTTTACCTTTTATAATCTCACTTTATATCAATCAGATGAATTAGAAAGTCGATTACTGAATTATTTAATACGTTTGCGTACAGGTTCCATGTACGGCAGAGCTGGTAAACGTTGGTATCATATTGGTGGAAGATTAATGCAAATCGACTCTGGACCATTTGGTTTTGTGTGGGGAGTGAACAGACGTCACTATATCTACTGCCGTACTGGCATCACCTGGAGAAACCCGAAGGGAAGAGGATGGCGTCACGTTGGAGGAAGACTGAAGTATGTATCGGTTGGTCAGTTTGGTCCCTGGGGTGTGAATCGTCATAATCAGATTTGGTTCCGATACGGAGTGTCTCGAAGAAGACCTCAAGGTATGGCCTTTTGGGATTGCAGTGCATTTCTTAAAAGTGTATTATTTATGTTCATAACTTTTTTGCTGGTGAATGTTATTGCTTAGGTACTCGATGGCGTCATATCGGAGGTCGGCTGGTTCAGATCGAAGCCGGACCAAATGGAGTAGTCTGGGGTGTTAATGGAGCCAAACATATCTACTACCGATCTGGCGTCACCCGTAGAAACCCTGTCGGCAGACGTTGGATTCGAGTTCCTGGTAGCCTGACACACGTATCCCCCGGATGTAGGGGCGTGTTTGGATTAAGTGGGAGCAGACGAAACAAGAATGGAGCTATCTTTACCTATCGAGGTAAGATTCCTTTCTTTGTGTCAAACAAATAACAAACCTTTAAGAACACACGTTGGAGGAAAGCATAAACTAGCCATACGATTATACAGTTTAATTTTAACATAACTATATATTTAATTGCCAGAATTTCCAATACATAGTAAATATTTTCTCTGAAAGAAAATAAATGGATTTATATGGCGGGTGATCTTTTCTCCTAGATCTCTGCCAGAAATTACCTTACATCCGGGTCAGCACATCGAGACGGGTATAAAATCTCAACAAAAATCGCGCATTAGCCTCTTTTGCGTAATGATCATGCGTTAAAGAGCTACTTTAGATTTTGAAAACTATATGAAGTTTTAAGGTTACCTGATGCTATTTTTAATTATAAATCCTGAACTAATTGCCTATGTTTCGCATGCAGGTGCGAGAGGTAGAAGGCTGTTACGTTGTCGCGGTGTCGGTAAGTTGCAAACTACATAACTAGTATATTGGTACAAAAATGAACAAATATCTTTCAATCAAGATGTAGCATTGCTGCAAATAGTTTAGTTTAGTTTAGTTTAGTAGTTAATTCTCCTCATCACAACATAAAAACAAAAATCACATACCAATTAGCAAAAGGACTGTCGTCCCAGTTGACAAATGGCAAGATTAAGATTTAAGGCAGCTAACAAAAGTGGTTCCTTCATTATGTAAATTTGCATGGTATACAGAAGGCAACAAATCGTTTTTCAAAAGACGATAAAAACGCTAACATAGCAACTGACCACCAGTAGGATTCTTAAAATGTGTGCAATTCTACAACTGGTTTCGGCTCCTTTAAATCCTGAACTAACGTTAATAAAGGTTAGGAAAATAAAACCTCCGGATCCAGTTTTGCTTGAGCTCCAAAGAAAAATGACCACCAGCAGGATACCTAAAATGTGTGCAATTCTACACTTGGTTTCGGCTCCATTAAATCCTAAGTCGTATGCTAATGAACCAAAACGGAAACAATGACGAACTCATGTTAAAATTGTATGTAATGCTAAAATTATGAAAACCTTATTTTCGCCAAATCAAAAACGAACTAAATAGAATATTGCAGAAGGGCTTTGGCTTTCATTGTTCCAGGGCAATCTCTGTCATTCGTCAATATTATGAAACATGTGTCTATTGCAGTGCCGTGAAAGTGCTCTTTTTTCTTTCTTGATTCAACTTCTTTACACAAAGTTCCTTTAAAGTAAACTTATTATTATAGAAAATGAATTTATAAACCTGTAACTCATTTTCATCATTTACAGGTATACATCGTCCACGACCTAAGCCAAAGGGTAAGAGTAGTATTCAAAATTGAGACTTAAATTATTTAAATTGAGCTTCAGAATATTCTGTTGTTTTTAATTTAACACGGCAATATATTTTATTAATAAAGGACGTTGGTCACGTATTCCCGGAGGCTTGAGACAGATCGACACCGGTTACTCTCGAGCAGTCTGGGGAATCAGTAGAAACCAACAGATCTGGAAACTGAGACGTAACAGGCGAAGCTGGAGACGCATTGGAGGATTGCTTATTCACGTATCGAGCGGGCAAGGCGGTGTTTGGGGTGTAAACCGACATAACCAGATCTTCTACCGTGATGGTAGGTTAAGAAGACAAAAAAACGTGTTTCCTGCTCTTCCCCTTTTTTTTAACTGCCCGATTAAAACATGTTTCATTGTTACTTATCAAACTTTGTGTATCAAACGTTGCGAAAAATTATTTGTTGTAAATTTGTCAAATAATTGACTAACATACCAGTTTTTTAGAGCTTCGTGTAGTGGAATGGATTTAGCCACTCACTACCTCATGATAACCCACTCACTCGCTCGTTAACTCGTTTTTGCAACCTTCCATACATCCATCCATCTATGCATTTGTCCCTTCATTCATTAACTTATTGATTTATAAACTCGTTTATTTGTTAAACAGGTTCTACACGTAATAGAATTGGCAAAAGATGGATCCACATTGGCGGAAGACTGAAGCAGATTGATTCTGGTCCATTCGGAATCGTATGGGGTATCAACCGACATCACTACATTTACTGCCGTACTGGCATCACCTGGAGGAACCCGAAGGGAAGAGGATGGCGTCGCGTTGGAGGAAGACTAAAGTACGCTTCTGCTGGCGAGTTTGGAACCTGGGGCGTAAACAGACACAACAATATATACTTCCGGTATGGCGTGACACGTCGGCGACCTCAAGGTAAGGAGAACGTAACTATTCACTTACTAAAATCCAACTGACAAAGTATTGACGATTTTCTGATAAACTTGCTGATGATAATCGTATGGATAGAAACATACCTATATCCTGTTTTTCAGAAGAGAGTTAACTTTATTTGTAATCTTGTATAATTTGACGAAAACGTTGTCTAACCCTGGTTCTGTATTTCTATCACGCCAGAACCCTACAATTAGATTTGTTTTTTGAAAATTCTGATAGTGTGTCATGTCGCTTAAAGAATTCTTTAGCTTATATTTTTAATATTGTGTAGTCTTTTATGCACCAGGTGATTTCAAATTTTGTAACTCAGTACCTCAGTAGTTTTTCCTAACTGATATATTTAATGGGGCTGTTTCACGATTGGTTGCGCAAATATTCCTTTTGCTCGGTAAAAGACGTAAAAAATACAAATATATATTCTGCTTCAATTAATTCAAGCACATTTCTGTCTAAAAACATTGCAAATATTGTATGGATGGTTTAATTTCGAGGACAATTAAAACGGATTACAGTTATGAGTGCTGCAATGAATTTAGTGTTGTCCTGTAGAATAAATTATTATTTAACATAATTTAGCACCAACATGCATTGATCTTTGACAACTTTGTTAAAAGGGTTTCTTTGTGTTATTAAATAGTTTTGATCAATTTACAGTGGAATAACCGTGAAAGTGTCCCTTTAATGTAGTGCTTCTGCATTTTCATTTTAGGCACCCGTTGGGTTCATATCGGCGGTAAATTAAAGCAAATCGAGGCTGGTCCAAAAGGAGTGGTCTGGGGTGTTAACAGAGCAAACTACATCTATTTCCGTGGTGGTGTATCTCGTGGTAGACCCATTGGCCGATACTGGGTCCGCATTGGAGGGAGACTAAACCATGTGTCACCCGGATGTACCGGCGTCTATGGGGTGAGCAGCAACGGACGAATCTGGAAATACAGAGGTTAGCACTCACTCGTATTTATCCCACGTTATCCAATCCCTGTAGGTTCATTGCTAGTAAGCGGGTACTTCGCCACAGCTTATAATCGACGGCGTTTTTTTCTACGCGCCTCTAGCTGAAAACTGCCCAACACTACCGAAAATTTCCAAGTGTTTTGTGATTCTTGCAAAACCAGTAAAAGATACTGATGGTGTAAGGAAATTCTGAACACAACTGGAGATATTCTAACATATCGGAAAATTGCGCGAAGACATCCGAAGATCAGTTGAAATACCGTCGAATATTCAAAATTGTTTAAAGGGCATTTAAAACAAAAATTTACCAACACGTTACGACGTTTTCTAATATTTTCCCACAATACCGGCCTGGGATAAGATCTTTATCACTAGCCTTCATGTTATAAAATAATGTGTTTATATCTATTCACTTCTATTTATCAAAGCAAAAAATGAGCAGTTAGATATTTTTCTGTGCACTATTTACAAACAGACTTATCTTTATATTTTGCTTAGGACGAAGAGGACGGTCACTGCTTAGATGCCATGGACTGGGTAAGAACAGCTCAAGAAACGAATTTCTTTTCTTTTCATAATATATAGCTAAATGTTGACTCGACAATTATAGTTGTAAAAGATAAGAACATTGCTGTCCTTAACAAGCTTTAAGAAGCAAATTAGGAAGCTGGACCTTGATTATTATCAATATTATTATTGTATCGTTAACTTTAGTTATACGACAAACAGCATCCACAGGTTGAAGATTAAAATACCTTCAATAATACTCGCTACTAAAAATCAGAAGGCATTTTTTTAAAGAAAAGTATTTTTCAAGATCTCATTGAAATTCTTATTCATTCCCCAATTAATAGGTATTCATCGTCCAAGACCAAAACCCAGAGGTAACGACTTCATTTTCTCTTTATGCGTTTACTGTTTTAGATTAAACCATCAAATAAAGAAGTTTTAATAACATTTTTGGATAGGATTTCATGGAACCTTAAAACATTACTGTTTCATTCTTTAGCACGTTGGGCTCGCATCCCTGGGGCCTTGAAACAGATCGACACTGGATACTCTCGAGCTGTCTGGGGAGTTAACCGTGCTGGGTATATCTACAAACTGAGACGAAACAGGCGAAGCTGGAGACGCATTGGTGGCCGATTGATCCATGTTTCTGCAGGAGAAGGTGGAGTCTGGGGCGTTAACGGAGGTCATTATATCTACTATCGACAAGGTAAGCTGCTATTACTAAAATTCTTAACTGCACAGGGTACTATTAAACGTTAGATAATCAAAGACAAAAAGTACGCAGAACCTATTAGTAAGTGATATTCCAATTCATGGCGCTACACGTTAGAGTAACTAATGTAAATGAACATTTAGATGCGCTTTAGAAACGTATTTTATTATTGTTATTATTAATATTATTATTACTACTACAACCAGATACAAGATAAACTTTTAATATAAGATAATAGACTTTACTTTACTTTACCCCAAAATTCCAAAAGTGCGTTAGTTTGAACATTTAAATTAAATCTGCACGTCTAGAACAATATAAATCGAAGTTTCAAGATTTGCTCAAAAAAAGTCCAAAAAATGTGCTGAAAAAGTGGTTTTAAAGTGTTTTTAAATTTTTTAATGTATGTACAAAAAAGAACATTTCATTATTTCAATTTTTTGTGCCCCAGACAATAAGATCGGGACCAAATGTATTAGTTTTGTAATAATATTGTTCAAATGACTCACGTTTTGGCTAATATATAGAACTGAATTAATATATAGATTTTGGCTAATACATAGCTTTTGAAATGTTATAAATTGCTTACAAATTTACGTCAAGCTGCTCCTTAAACGAAAAGCTGCTCAAAATTTAAAAAAAGTTGCCAAAAACTTGCATTGTGGCTAGGCCATAACTAAAATGACAGCTAAAGCCAGCCTACTTATAAGCAGGAAAACCCAAGAGGGGCTTAAGGTTTCAACCTCTGGTAAGCGATAACCCACTTTTTGAATAACTGGTTCCTTGGGTCTCATAGAAGAAAATAGGACGTCAGTGAAAAGCCTTAAAAAAGCTACAACATTTTTCCATAATTGTTAATTTGTAACAACTCTGATTTTTGACGAAACAGGTTCCATGCGCAACAGAGCTGGCAGAAGATGGATTCACATTGGTGGTCGGCTGAAACAGATTGATTCCGGTCCATTCGGAATCGTCTATGGTATCAACAGACATCGCAACATCTACTGCCGTACTGGCATCACCTGGAGAAACCCGAAGGGAAGAGGGTGGCGTCACGTTGGAGGAAAACTGAAATATGTCTCAGCTGGATCACACGGCGTTTGGGGAGTAAACAGACACAACAACATATACTTCCGAAGCGGAGTGAACCGAAGAAGACCATGGGGTGTGTAACGATAACATTTGATATAATAGTTAAAATAAAGCTCAAGTATGTTTTACATTTAAGCACACTTTTTTGTTATTCACGATGTCATTATTCTTATTACTATTAATGTTACTATTACTATTATTATTATTAATCGTTATTGTTTATTATAATTATTATCATTGTTATCGTTGTTTTTTATTATTATTATTGTTGTTATTATTATTATTATTGATATTCTTACTGTTATATATTGTATTTTAATATTATTATCTCTTTGGCTGTCATAGGCGTCAGATGGCATCATATTGGTGGCAAATTGAAGCAAATCGAAAGCGGCCCCAACGGTGTCGTCTATGGCGTAAACAGAGCAAACAATATTTATTACCGAGCAGGAGTCAGTCGCCACAGACCAACGGGCAGATACTGGCAACGTGTTCGTGGAAAATTGAATAACGTGTCTCCTGGTTGTTCTGGAGTTTATGGACTTTCCAAGAACGGACAAATATTCCGATATTACGGTAAACATCAACATTATTACATATTTACATTTCTAGATCAGGGATAGAAGTTGATTCTTTCACTGCACCCAGCTGAACTAGCTTACATTAAATTTTACTAGTCTACCAAAGTTTGCCATTTAATATTAGTTTAAACCAGACAGAGGGTCCCGACCGATTAACTAACTGTACAAACTATCGCACGCACCGGACTCACATGCTAAGACTATATGAGTTAAAACTATAGGTTCTGTTTTGTAGCAATCTTTTGGAAACTTATTCACTGATAAGCTTTGAGTCTATATAACCTTACTACTAACGTCCAGTTTTTGTTCTTTTATATATGCTCTCCAGCTATACATATGCAAATTTGCTAAACCCAAACACAACATCTCGGGTATTTCATCTCAGAACTATGTCGATTAAACAAATCTTATATATGAAGTTGAATTCTTGATACTTTAATTATACTTTATAGTGAAAAAGTGCAACTGCTGCTCCCTTTTTATTAAAAGTTCATTAAACTTTCTTCTAGGCACCAAAGGACGCCATCTCTTGAGATGTCACGGAGTTGGTAAGATTTTGTGTTCTAACTTGTTTTCTCTTTTCAATCCAGTGAGTAACTACCTCGGTTCAGCAAAGTGTTAAATGTTTGATTTCTTTTTACTTACAGGAATTCATCGCCCAAGGCCAAAACCACCCAGTAGGTAATTACGTGACGTCTTGTTCCACTACTTTTAATTCTGTTTCACTGTTTTTATTAATATACAATCTTTAATAATTTATTTTCAGATTTCTTTTAATTGAGTACTAACATTATTCTCGTACTTGGTGCTTGAATTACCAATTTTCATTAACCTGTGATATTTACTCTACTTAGCATTTTCGGTCTTTTTTGATTATCTATTTTTCCCCCGGAATTTCTTAGTTATAGAACCTAACCACGTTTTAGTACGGTACTTTAGTTGCAAATCTTATATTAAAAACTATTTGTGGTAGCACATTTTTTCATAAAAAATATGTCGTTAGATGTTTTTATTTATAAGATAAATTTTATAAGAGCGAGGCTCAAATTCACCAAAAAGTTAAAAACAAGTAAAGAACAATTCAGGCTCAAATTCCAACCGAATGTAACTATTTACTGAAGTTCTTGACTCAGAAAATTACATGGTTCATCCATATAAATTTCTCAACGGGCAAATGATAAGGATGGCCAGTTTTAGGCGGTGATTTAGTTGCGTTCAAATTAATTGTCCTGATATGAACGTCATTTCAATTTATGTTCCGGGCCGGTACGTAACTTAAAAAATTGCTTTGAAATACATGGGTATTTTTGGTGGAATAAGATATTTTCTCTTAAAATTCTTTGGATAAATAGCTTCTTAGAACTTCTGAAAAATCGAAACTTCGATGATTCAACTATGAAACAGCCCAATTAATTCGCGTTGGCCACTGTGAAAGTATTACACACCAATATAATAGCTCGGTTGTTTTTGCATTTGTTTTAGCTCGAGGACGCTGGACGCGTATCCCTGGAGTCTTAAAACAGATCGACACTGGATACTCTCGAGCTGTCTGGGGAGTAAACCGTGCTGGGTATATCTACAAACTGAGACGTAACAGGCGAAGCTGGAGACACATTGGCGGTCGTTTGATGCATGTCTCTTCTGGTGAAGGTGGTGTTTGGGGTATTAGCCGAAATCACCAGATCTGGTACCGATTAGGTAAGAAACACATTTTGCTGACACGAAAGAAGCAATGAATAGTTGTTCAAAAGAAATATTGAATAAATCAAACGAGTCTTAATAATTAGAAGTTCAATGATAAATACTTTCGCATTTATTGCGTTCATCTTGGTAAAAATGTTCTTTTTTGTCTAGGTTGACATGTTTTAAACACATGAACTTCTAGTAATACACTTGTGATTGCCATTGAAGACAGCTTTATTACAGAAATCCCTTTCTTGCCGAGACTCAGATCAAAGTAAATCGGTACTTTAAGCGAGTGTTACATTGTTTTAGACATTATTTATTCAATGCCCGACCTACCATGATTTCTCTGTTATAGCTTCCACTAGAAACAGAGTTGGTAGCAGATGGATTCGTATTCCTGGAGGCCTTAAACAGATTGACTCGGGTCACTTTGGTGTTGTTTGGGGAGTCAACAGACACAACCAGATCTGGTGTCGTACGGGTATAAGATGGAACAGACCACAGGGTACTGGGTGGCGTCGCGTTCCCGGGGGACTCAAGTATGTATCTGTTGGTGAGCGCGGTGTCTGGGGAGTAAATAGGGCCAACCATATTTATTTCCGATTCGGAGTGACTCGACGAATACCACAAGGTGAGAAGACAGTAAATGTTTTTCTATAGGCGGGTTGACGATGACTCATCATAATAAATTTAGTATTATTTAAACTTCAAGCTTCAAAAAAAATGTGGCAATTATTAGATAGAGCTTAGCAAAACATTTTTGATATCAGTTCATTTAATTACAAGACCCATGTATCCTGAATCTGGAGGTGTAGCTGTTGTTTTCGGGAAAACACAGATTACAGTTTTGTAATATCTTAACTCGTTAATACGTAAGGCACTATAATTGTAATGATGTAAGTAGTGTTTCTTTTCCTGCTAGTAATTCGTCCTAAATCTAAGTTTAAATCGAAATTGCTTCCACAGAAGTTTCTCCGATGAGAACTAGAGAATACGTTGAAAGCAACTTTTATAAGAAATGTATCTTATTGTTGCATTTTGTTGTCAAACAACGGGCGAAAGTCCTCTTATTTTAGTTTTATTCAAAATGATTTTCTAAAATTTAGCCAAATTTGGCAGTAATTAGTTTGGTATCATACTGTGAAAATAATACAAACTGATGCTGTTCTACTTTAAGGACGAAGATGGGTTCGTGTTGGCGGTACTCTCAAACAGATTGAATCTGGCCCCAATGGAGTCGTTTGGGGTGTAAATCGTTTGAACAATATCTATTACCGAGCTGGTATTAATAGAAGGAGACCACTTGGGACATCCTGGATCCGTATTGGAGGAAAACTAAAACATGTATCTCCTGGATGCACTGGGGTTTATGGACTTAGTACAAGAGGCTTTATTTATCTTTACCGAGGTAAAGACGCCTTTGATTTGACATAATGTAAAACTTGTTAGCTTTCTTTTCCAATTTTCATTTTGTTATGCTTCACTTGTCTCTTCCTTATATTAAAGTAGATTAGTCAAAGGTAGCCAAAGCATTGGGTAATAAATGGTCAAAAGGTTTCTTACCGATTAAAACAACGTTAATTTAAGATTATTACTGTGTTCTTTATAAAAAAAAATAATGAAACTTTGCCCCCACAGTGGACTGGAAGAAGAAAAAATTGCGTTCATCATTTTCCCATTACACATAATGCAGTTTGATTTGGGGTTTAGTTATTATTTCAATAATCCCCGGGGAAACAAAAACGGCCATTTCATATTGTATAATCACCCAAAATGGAAAATATTATGGTAATGAAAGATCAATTGGTAAAGTGGTCTCCTACATTTTAATACTAGAGAAATTATTTGAAAAGTGTAACTGCGAACTAAATGTTTTACCATTCTAGAAAGTTTTACTTTTTTTACCATCTCAAGCATACAATCCCTTACCGTCTATTTTTTCTGGAGTAACATTTAAGATATGTACTTTCCTTTTAGGATCAAGAGGCCGATATCTTCTGAGATGTCGCGGATTTGGTAAGTGAGGAAAGAATATTTTTGAATTGTGAAGTTAATCACATACAAAAATACTCAATAAATACTTGTTTTTCTGATTATGAAAGATATGTTGGCAATGGTAAATATGTTAGATATACACTCCGCTTTGTAATTCCTGTATTGTAGGTTGATTTTTTTTTTAAATATTAGCATTTTTGTTTTAATACAGGTATACATCGACCAAGGCCAAGGCCATCTGGTGAGTTGAAATAACTTTTGGTTATAATGTTTTGAAATAGCGTTTGGATGAGTTATAAACTAAGAGTGATAGTTCTCATTTATTAAAAACGTTTCCCCAGTGGTATAAAAAACAAAATTTTGATTTTGTTTTAAAAGTGTTGCTCTCTGTTTTATTTACTTTACAGTCAAGAAAGTAGTAGTCTGCGAGGGCAAAGTGCGCCGAATTACCTGCAGTCATAATCGTGCTATTCGTATTGTTGCTGCTAACTATGGTAGGACAGCGGGAAGGTCTGTTTGTCCTCATCGATCCATAAGAACCACCCGTTGCTACAGTCGCAGGTCTCTTGCTATTGTTAGGAGGCTATGCCAGGGAAAACGAAGTTGTATTTTGCGTGCGACAAATCGTCAATTCGGAGATCCTTGCCGCGGCACCTACAAGTACTTAAGAGTCCAGTACAGATGTGTGCCCAGTAAGTCACTTATAAATATAAATATAAATATTATTAAATATTAAAATATTATTATTATAATTATTATTATCATTTTTTCTCCTATTTCTGTTATTATTATTATTATTATTATTGTTATTGATATTATTATTATAATTATCATTTATATTTTTGGAAGTTTTAGTTGCGATGGTCTCAGAAATAGAAGCAAGAAATGATTTTGTGTGTAACGTTTAGACGAAGTTAATCACATTTCAGTTATTTAGCAGTAGCTTATCTTTTTATGTGGATTACACGTAAATCAGTGAACCAAATAAAAGACAACTGATGGAATAAAATAGTTTGTTCTGCAAATTCCTATTCGAAATTAAACAAAACGTTTATTAGAAATTTCAATGTATATTAATAATATTGTTTTGAAAGGTTTACTTGATTAATATGTAACTGAAAGGATTTGAATCACGAGTGAATTATTGAAAGTTTATACAGAAGTCCTTGTTTTGTTAAAAATGTTTATGTACCAACCCTTGGCATTAAAACTAAAAAGCAGTTATACATGCAAGGTTAAAGCAGTTAACGCCTACTCCATGTTTTAAGCGACTTCTCACTACTCGGTGCTTCCGCATGCTTCATCTATGGAAATAAACGTCTTGTCTCAACAATACCCCACACCTACCCAAATTAACGTTACTCCTTGTTCTATTTTATATTCAATGCTATATTGTGCTGTGCTGTGTTGTGCTGTCAGGCTGTGCTGTACTTTGCTGAGCTGTGCTATGCTGGGCTGTACTGTGATTTACATGTGCTATGGTACATGTATGTTGTTCTATGCTACTATAACATTCTATCTCCTGATCTGCTATGTATATTTAGATATATTATTGCCATCTTAAATGTACAACGTTATCTGTAGTGTGTTCATTTTGATTTCACGCACCTACTTTCATATTTTTTCAAGTCGCTCCCTATCCCACTTGTTTAAAACCATTCAAAGGTCATTCTTCAATAATAAAGTATCTGAGTCGCCTCCTTTCTCTTTTTAAATGCTTTTTTTTTTCTTTTCGAGCAGGGATTATGACCAACAAAGGAAAACCGTGTCAGTTCCCCTTCAGATACAAAGGTAGATTGTATCGGTCATGCACCAAGATCAACGCAAAGAAACCTTGGTGCTCACTTACTTCAAGTTATGACCGGCACAAGAAATGGGGATACTGCCGACCCGTGGGTAAGTTTTGTAATCTTAAAGAAGTTCGCTATGCATAACATAATAATCTTCTACATATATAGGGAGAACTAATACTAGTGGCCTACTCAGGTTCCCCACGGTTCTTGAAAATCCTGGAAAATGTTCCTATTTAAAATATTAAAACTCTTTGAATTTCGTATCAAGTTAAGGATGGGAACACTTACTGTTATCGTTAGAATTGTGGCAACACAGTGGCACTGCCATCAATTTGTTATTGCTTTAGCATTACTTTTCCCACTCTCGCGGCGATAGAATTGCTACTGCTATTGCTATTGTAACACTGCCAGTTACCATCAATGAGATATTTGCAAAGTATTGCATGTCACTGTCACAGATTTATAAAATGATATGGAGTGTTTGGTCTATGCGATAGCTGTTCCGTACATCTTTAAATTTACTTTTTCTGCCGTTGTTAAAAAGTATAACAAACGACGCAAATACCTGGTCCGTTGCGGATAGACTAACCAAATAAATATGTTTTGTTCTTCTCGAGCAGTTAAGACAACCAAGGGGAAGCACTGCATATTCCCCTTCATCTATCGAAGGAAGAAGTACTACCGCTGTACAAGAAAGAATTCTAGACGACCTTGGTGTGCAACCACCTCTAATTATGACAGACACAAGAAGTGGGGATATTGTCGTAACGCAGTTGGTAAGTTACTAAATCGGCGTGTGTCAGTATGACAAGTTATGATAAAAAAACCTGACAGTCTTCTATATCCAATGAAACATTTAGGCTTAGATTTGCTCTGGATTGATGTCGGTGTCAAGTCCAGTTGCTCAAATATGGGTTTGCACTAACCAAGGGTTAATATTTTAATGTACAATTGAATTTATTTTCTGATAGACTGATTGGGGCTGTTTTTGAGTTTTCGTAATGATCTTTTTTAACAAAGTTCAACAATAAATTATAAGTGCAAGGACACGTGCAGAAGTGTTTAAATTCCAGTTTTGTCGAATCAAGGGTGAGGTTCTGTAATACGTTAAAGCTAACTAGTTTAAAACCTTTCACTAGCCGATAAGACTCATTACGCCAATGCATATTCCAGCAATAGCATTTCATACCAAGTTAAATCCCTTGCGAAAGCTGGTTCTCATATATAGAGCTGAGCCGACTGAAGCATATTGAGTACAATTTCTTGTTCCAAAACACAACGCCAGCGCTCAATGAACAGACTTCTTAGGCCAGTTATTGTCCATTTTTCTGCATTATGTTGCCTGATCCCGCAAATCTTGCAAAATCTTACCTAGCAATGCCTAACCTTGCAGCGGCTTGTTCTTGGCTAAAAAGCTCTCATCACTGCGCCTAAATCTTGCCTCATTTCGCATCACATTTCCAGCAACTACCGAAAAAACTCGATGCTAGGCTAGATAAGAATTGAACAAGTATTAAAACTACCACTTCCAGGTACTTGACACAGCTGCAAAAATTTTTAACGAGTATTACAAACTACAAATTGGCCCCTTTTCAAAAAGACATGGTTAGGATGTTACAAACTTAGTTCACTTTTTTCAAAATTACTGTTGACATCTTAAACACCTCCCACTAGCTCCAGCGCTCTGGCGAAGGATTCCGGGTGGCCTGAAACAGATCGACACTGGATACTCTCGAGCAGTCTGGGGAGTAAACCGTGCTGGGTATATCTACAAACTGAGACGTAACAGGCGAAGCTGGAGACACGTCGGTGGCCGTTTGATGCATGTCTCTGCTGGACAGGGCGGTGTCTGGGGAGTAAATCGCGGACACAACATCTTCTATCGTGTTGGTGAGACATATTTTTGAATGTCTTGATAAATATGTTACGCGTATTTGAAAATCGAGCAACATCCCATCTACTTGAACCTTTTTTCATCAAGGAAGCCCTCTTTTTCTAAAGCATGTAAAGAGTCTTTGAATTAATTAAGGAAAACACATGAAATAATTATTCTCTTCTTGTAGTTCGCTCCCTAAGTTTAGTACAAAGTAAAAGCATGTGGAAACTGCAGCCACACAAGATAATCCCTTTAGGCAATGTTGCGACCATCATCTATATCCAGTATATACAATTAAGTTATCATAAATTTAACTTTGTTAAATTTAGGAGTTCCATTGAATAGTCTTTATGACCCTTTATGACTAGAATAAACTCCCGCCTCCCCCACGCTTTACAATGTTTCGTAATTCCTTATTAAATAACCCTCACTAAAAACGTTTTATCGTCCACTATTTACTCTTTTAGATGAAATGTAAAATCCTCCCAATCTATTAAAACGAAATATATGGAAACAAGTGATGGGAATTAACTAACTCATCATTATACACTTTTGGTAGTAAAATGGTTAACAAGTTGATTTAATTATGTTTGTTTTTTTCTTCAGGATCTTTACGAAACAGATTTGGTAGCCGCTGGATCCATATTACTGGCAAACTGATGCAGATTGACTCTGGACCATTTGGCCGCGTGTGGGGAATCAACAAAAATCAGCAGATCTGGTGCCGTACAGGCATCACTTGGAGAAGACCACAAGGAAGTGGATGGCGTCGTGTTCCTGGTGGCTTGAAACAGGTGTCCGTCGGCCAGTACGGAGCTTGGGGCGTAAATAGAGCTAATTATATCTACTTCCGTTATGGAATCTTGCGAGTAAGACCACAAGGTATGGCGATCTTAGTTAGCTCAAGACCTCCAGGCGATCGGACATTTATCATGTGCTTAGAGTTAGCCAATCAGTGCGCGCTTTTAGGCCTTCCCAAAAGGCGCTATCTCAGAACGCGCTTCGAGATTAGTAACGACCGCTGTTTCTTCTCGTTTTGCTGGAGAAACAAATTTCGTAAAATTAAATACTAAACAGTCAAGTTCTGGTAATTACATTCAACAAAGAAGTTGCTTTTTAGCCTACAACTTTAACTTTAGCTGATAAATGTATTGAAACATAATGGGTTGATTATTTAAACGAGGTTCAAATTTTTGCCAATGTCTAACTATTGTTTATAATTTTAAACAAAGATTAACGCGGGTTAAGATTTAGACGTTGTTCAAATAATCGGCCCAATGAGTTTTGATAGTACTTAGAACTGTTTTAAAACCAATGACTGAGATTTAAAATAGCGGCCATTTTGAGACCATTTTGTGCGCGCACGGTTTTCTGGGAAGGTGCCATATGATCAATTCAGTCAGGCGTTCCGAGCACGCAAGAGCCGATCATCTGGCTATTTGCAAATCGTATAATTTGTATTATTACTAATTTGTATAAAATATGTTTGTGCACTATTAACGCAATAACCAAATTCGTTACAATGAGTAAGATTTCAAGAAAGAGACAGATTTGGAAATTAGTATGTGATTTTTAACACACTCAGAATAAATAAATAAAGCCTTTTTGAATTCACCTAGAACATAACCACTGCTTTCTGACTGTTTCATCTCTCTCATTTTTACTAACTTGTTTTAGCTTCTATTTACATCACATTGTCTAAGCAATAATACAAACATGTGAAATTCCCTCGCACCATCTGGGCAGCCATTGGAAGAATAAAATGTGTACCCATTTGGTTTTGTCAGTAAACCTTTGGATACAATTTAATTTAATTTACAGTTTACCTCTGGCTTTCTCATACATTTTCAGTAACATTTTGCGTGAAAACGTTTATCCCATCAAGATTGATCATGGAAATTTCTCTTACAAGTAATCCCACTTTTCCCCATGATATGAAATGGCTCGTCCCTTACTTAAACATTCCAACCAAAAGATAACACACACACCAAGTAAGACGAGAGAGGCAGTTGGACCGCTTTCCCATTTTGAAATATTAAACGTATGTTTTTACTAATTCTAAAAAGGCACTCGCTGGGTTCGCGTACCTGGACGTTTGGCGCGAGTCGAGAGTGGACCCCGCGGTGCACTCTGGGGTGTCAACAGAGCCCAGTACATCTACTATCGTGCGGGAGTCACTCGCCGCAGACCAACTGGTCGCTATTGGATTCGTGTTGGTGGACGACTTACTTACGTAGCACCAGGATGTACAGGAGTCTTTGGCGTTAGCAAGAACGGGCAAATCTGGCAGTACCGAGGTAAATGTAATTAGAGACAGAACTATAACGGTTCAACTCTTAGCCGGTGTCTAAACCATTAAACTGAAGATTATTTTAAGTTCAAATAATCACCCCTTAGTGTTTTAGCTGATTTAGTACTTACCTAAATTACAATGTACCTTATCTTCCAAGTTTTTTTGGCATTATTATTCTGATCAGTATCGTTGCTATTGTTATTATTATTGTTATAATTGTTAGTGTTATTAAAAAGTTTTAATACTTTTTATGTATTCCTTCTTAATTTTAGGGAGGTATGGTCGTCATTTGCTGAAGTGCCACGGAATTGGTAAGTTTGAAAATTCATTCCTATAGACAAAAAATAAGAAAGCAGATTTTAAATTGTTGTGAGAATGTATTGAGAATGTTAAACTTTCAAACGAATTAAATTAACAATCTCGCATGAATTGTAGGCAAGTATGTAGTGTAGTTTTATGTAATATAATCAGGACGAATCACTTTTAATTTGTTTTAGATCAAAGGGATTTAAACTCAAACAGTAATGATGAGTAGCAAGTTGCTTGAGTGTAATATTTACCGAATTGTTTGGTTGATTTATTGATAGACTGATTGATTGATTGGTTGTTTTCATTCAGTCTCATAAGCATGGTGAGCTCACTTGTACTTGCTGCTTGATAAAACTTCAATATACCAACTGGAGGAAGATTTAGACACAATAGCTCGCGTACTTTGTGCATACACATATACAGGTGTTCCCCGCGAGGCTTTTCAGCAACCTACAGCTCACGAGGTCGAACCAAAAGCAAATATAGGCGCCTTCGGCAGCCACTATACGGTCCATTCTTGACCTCGGAGTACTGACAGCAGCCAGTTGGAATAAACTTTGTGAAGTAGACAAATCACAGCAGTGAGATTACCCTACTCTTTTCGAGAAGTGTGTGGGTTCTTTAAAGTCCCCCGATAGATCGTCGAGAGACTAGACCAACGGCTTAACGTCCCTGTCCGCGGAAGGTGTGGTGAAAGAAGGTCGTCCAAAGATCAACCCTCGACCAGACCGGAGTTTGAACCCGGGACCTCCTGGTTGGCAGTCAGATATCTCACCGACTGCGCTAACCTCGCACACACACACATGTGATGCTTATATTAGGATAAAAGACAAGCACATCATTGTTGACTGAAGATGATTTTATATTACTAGATAAAAATTTGTAGAAGTTAAATAAGATTAGCTACTTAGATGTTCAAAGAGGTTTCAAACATACCTAATGATCTTATTTTGTTTGCTAAATAGGTACCATTCGACCAAGACCAAAGCCCGGTAAGTCTCAAGAAATATTACGTTGAAACTATTAAATGTTGGAATGCACTTATCTTTATACTTGTAAGGTCTCCATATAACACATCATTCAATTTTAGCTATTTTACATTTCACTTAATTTTATTTATTACTTTATTTTTTTAAACTGATTCATTGATTTTTGTTTGTTTGCTGGAAACACAATTGTCAGTCAAGATGAGACAAAAGTGAAAAAAGGTACTCTTTCAACAGTAATCTGCTTGAATATAGTATATATCATAACTCAAAATTGTTTTAATTTGAGACAGTACTTCCGTTTTCAGCTTGTTTTATCATTAGTTTTATGTCGAGTAGTACTCAATGGTTTATAACGGCATTTAGTATTAACCAAATAGGTGAATAGCACTTTTCGCACGCTCTGATTGGCTCATCAAACACCGAATATCCTGTGTTATTTACTTCGGTCACTCATACATGAAACGAGCGCGCGCGCGAGATGGATGTGCGTAAGGCTGAGGCTTCTTTATGCACACTCTTTTTGTTGCAAAAAATGGAAATAAATTATTTTTTTAAAAGTGCTGTTCATCTGTTTGGTTAATACTAAAACAATTATCCCCTTCAGTGTCGGTGCCTAGTGATAGATATTTACCTCCACTTCGTTAACTAACTAACCACCTTAAACGTTTCCATGCTTTGAAATGTCCTCAGGTAAAGGCCGTTGGATTCGCATTCCT
>JANSTQ010019789.1:0-14706 GCA_026167885.1 Bergia puertoricense | reverse complement strand
TGCTAACCCTAACCCTAACCCTTAATACCATTGCTGGATACATAGTAGTTTATATCGGCTATATCTTGTGGTCTGCTAACTCTAACCCTAACCCTTAATACCATTGCTGGATACATAATAGTTTATATCGGCTATATCTTGTGGTCTGCTAACCGCAGTATCCCGCCAGCCTGGGTTGAGTTCCTTAAAAGATGGTTTTCAAGCCAAAACTAGATTGAACTTGGCCTTGGACTTCTTAGTTTGAATATTGAAAAACAATTGGCCAGTGAATTTGAAGAACCATTTTGTGAGAAGCAAAGCTTGGTCGTTGGTTAAATTTCATCGTGGGTTAATAGTTTTCAGCAACTTGGTCTGAATCTCGGGGAGTTGAAAGTGCGACGTGCTTGGCAACCAAACCTCCTCGAACCAACTTTATTGCATTATTAAGTTTGAGCTCGGTGGTCGAACACATTCAATCGGGGTTCAAAACTTGTAATAACAGTTGTCTCCACCGTGGCAACATTGATAGTAGAGGCTTTAATCAGCTGTTCTGTTTTTCTCTTTTCTTTCATTTACCACCCATTTCTTTTTATTCAGGTTGTTTTTATGAAGGAGTGTGCACGTGAATCGAGCGAACGGCAGGCTCTGGCTGTAAAGCCGAACCAGTAACAGGAAAAATTGTACATTGACGTTCATGTTCTTCAGAAAACCTCAAATCAGTGTGTTGTTCACGTTGTAAATTTGAAGTCAACAGCGGTCACGTGGTTTGCTTGGTGTATATTCATGTGCAGTGGCTAAACCTTTCGTTCTTGGCGTAGCCATAGTGATTGTTTAAACTCCCTAGTGTTTGTGGGTACAGGGTGATGGCTACTCAGGGATAATGAGTTTGAACTGGTGGGAACTCGGGCGAAGCCATAATTGAATTGCCCATCTCCTTTGCCCTTGTAAGAATTTCCCCCCCCCCCCCTCTTTTTCAAAAAGGATTAGTATATATGAGTTGATGAGTTGAAGTGCATAAAATGAGATTACGCATAACAGATTGGACTCGCAAACTTGTGCCGTTATTATACAGTGAGACATTCACTATTAAATTCAGTTTGACGTTAACAGTTCCATTTTTCAGTGTTTATGACCTTTTTCATTACTATGAGTCACTATTTGGGTCTCGGTCAGGGTCCATTTTCTAAGGGGAGCGTCAGATATCGATATTTGCACAAGAAACGTCAGGGTGACGTTTGTGGGTGGAGAGGGTGGGTTCGGAGTTCTGACGTTTCTTCAAATGAAAGCCATGGAAAATATTGATTGTCAACTTTGATTTTGCGGAATATAAAAACAGCATCAAACATTTGTAGATTTGTAGAAACTTCACCGATTGCATTTCTTCATAGATGTTAGTATTAGAACGATGTCAATTTTTTTAAATTTATGAACACTATCATTTTTTCGTCAGGCTCTGAATCAAGTTGCTGATGATAATGTAGGGAGAAACCCACATTGTATAGATTCGCCCCAGACAGTGAAGAAACGGCTGCACCTATGAACTGAGATGAAGTGTTCTTAATCGTGATCAGATAATATGTCAATGAACAAATATTTGTACGACAAAATTCGTTTCATTTATTTAATTATGTATGTTAGTTTACTGCATAAAAACAAAAATTGTTTCATTAAATCTGTTTGCATTTTGAAGTTCTGCATATTTCGTTTTATTACAAGTTGGCATTCTCGACGGGGCGTTTATTTGAAATCTAAACTGATCTTTAAAAATCGTATACATACTGTTAGTGTCATTCTGGATGAAGGCACAGGGGAATGGGAGGGGTCCCAGAGATACTTCGCCCTGACGTTTCTTGTGTGTATGGCAAAATCTATATGTGACGCTCCCCTCGGCCCTACTAACTCCTTTCTATTTGGCCCTTAAACCCCTCTCTTATAAAAAAAAACTCTTCCCCTGTCCCCTCAAGAAAGCCTGAAATCCGCAATTAAGCTCTCAGAGGCGATTATTGAGATTTTACGGCTCCATCTTTCACCAGCACTTGTCGATTTCCGTTGCATACAGCGTCACCACGTGGTTTACCAACACCGTTCCTCTTGTACGTGTTGACTGAGGGGAAGAGCAAGATCCTAGGATCCTGGGAACGATGTTGCATGTAAGCATGAAGAACAACGCTGTCTGAGTCTAGATTTGTTTATTGTTTACGTGGACCGTGTCTCTCTGAGAAACGACATCATTTCAAAACATAAGCTGTTAGGTAAGTCCTTAGAGATTTGCGTTCCAATCTATGACAACTTTCCCACGTTTTACATTTGCATTATGTGTTTGATAAAAACCAACAAACTCGGCTAGACTAGCCATTTTTCAACAATAGTAAATCATAGTAGCACCTGGTGTGAGGCTTGCACAAGAAAGATCAAGAATTAACCATGGCGACTCCAACTGCTCACGACCGTTGAATTTGTCGACAAAACTCGGAGATTCGTTCTGACAGTTGAAGAGAAAATGAAACCGAAATAGTCGTCGAAGTTCTATGGACTTTGATTCTTGATAACGAAGATCCTCAACACTTGAAGTTTGTCGACTGTTGGCAGTCTACCTGCATTTTGCTTACGAAAGCTGCGTTATATTACTCGAATGACAAGTTTTTAGAAACATTTAAGTCTACTGCTGGCAGGGTAGCCTTAACTGTGTACATGCACGAAGCTGAATTGATTTGAAAAATAAGTTTTGATCCATGAATTCCGTGTTAGGTCTACACGGAAATGATGGTATTAAAATCCACTCCACTGAAGACTTTATTCATATTCTAAGATGCATAATTTAGGTCACCGAAGCATATCACTTTTGTGTATGGCAGCTAATATCGTGACGGTCCTGTCAAAAGAGAACGACAATAATTATTATTTTTTGAAAGCCATCCACAGCTGAGTGACAAGTTATGTCCAACAGCACTGTCAGCAGCCTCGCGATTGCTTTGTTGTTGTACTATATACTTTAAACTTTACTCCATTTTAAAGTCTTATTTCATCTTATTCATCCATGTGTGGATTTGTTATGAAATATTTTGTGTATTATATAGAAAGTTATTGCATTTTGCAGATGGCGTAATTAAGCCATAACTCAGTTTCGAAATTCATTCTCTGCGTTCCAGGCATTGCCTCTGCAATATTGGAAGCCTTTTAGCCGAGATTTTGAGCAAACTCTCTGAATATCAAATAATTTTGATACCAGAATTGGAAAAGAAACAGTTTACAGGACTCGATGTTTATATGAAGGAGACAGATCAAGAGATCATAGCGATTGATTTCACGAACATCACAAAACTGAAATGGTCCGTGATTTAAGGGTCTTTAAGTCATTGGCATTCAGATGAACTCGTCAAGCGTTTTATCAAATCTTCTTTCACGTAATCACTGAGAAGAAAGTTATTTGATGTTTCTCTGAGAAGTACATACATACATTTTAAGTATCCTTAAAGTGATACATGGCATTTATAGTTCGTGGATTTTGTGTAATTTGTATTCAGATCATAATTGTTTATCAGTTCATGAAACTACAGCTATAACTAGTCGTTTTGGACATCCATTTGTTGTGATGGCAGAATGTCTGCAATTTTTAGTCATAGAAATTATAAAACTCATCATCGCGACAGGAATCCGGCCACAGTTATTGTCAGCTGATGCAAATTAGCCCCAGTTAAACGGTTTTACGGTACCTACATTTCTTTACAACTCAAGAACAAATCAGTATTCGCGCGCTCTCATTGGCTAAAACAGGTCACATGATACTTCTTTTCTGATATTGGTGTCCTGGATCGATTCCCTCGTCCTAAGAGATAAGAAAATGCTTTATACCAATTAAAAACGAAAACAACGTTTTGCGTTTCGCAGTCAACTGCACAAGGGAGTAAACTCTGGTATAGTGAACTGTGTTTGCGTGAAAACAAATCGAACTAATTCGGTCGTATGACACAAGTGATACAAGTTCGCAAACCTAATTCATTACTCGTAAGCACTGTTTTATGTACTAGAAACTAAAAATTTCATTTTTGAGGGGGTGGGGGAGTTAATAGAAAGGGGGACTTATCATAGATGAGGCTTGGTAATAGAGTGTTTATAGTATACATATTTTTCTAAGCCAATCAGACAATGTATGACTCTGGAGAGAAAACGCAAGCCTGCTTGCTGGATCTGGAGTGAGTTGCGGCGGGTTAGGATATCAGGCTTGGTTGGCTAAGAAACACAGTCCACAAATAGCTCTGTGTGTTCAAGGTTTTTGTAGTTAAACTGAACCTATTTACTCATTAATTTGTCTGTAAACTGTCCGTCTACACTGGGCCTGTTATCAGATATTACTATTAACCAAACAGGTGAATAGCACTTTTCACACTTTTAGCAATACCCTGTGCTATTCACTTCGGTCACTCATGCATGGAACGAGCGCGCGCGAGATAGACGTGCGTAAGACTGAGGCTTTTTTTCGCTCACTTTTTTTGTTGCAAAAAATGGAAATAAATTTTTTTAGAAGTGTTATTCACCTGTTTAGTTAATACTAAAACAATTATCCCCCTCAGTGTCGGTGCCTAGCGACAGATATAATATCCATATGGTCACCTGCACTTCAGGGGATAATTGTTAACTATTAAATTTCAAGCTTGTTCAGGGACGTCGGAACAATTTTTTGGAGGGGTGGGGGGTGGGGAGTTGACTAGTGACTTGAATTGGAGGGAGGCCGAAGAGGGCTCTGTCCCTCTGACTCTTTGTGGTTTTACATAAAGTGGGGGGACTAAAAACCCCGTCGCCTCACCCCGCTCTGGAGTAGGACACTGTTGTATCTCCAGATCTTTAATTCCCGTCTTCTAGTACATTCTCTTTCTCTAATATATTCTCCTATATATATCCCTAGTCACATGATAATCGCTATAAACACTACAGACACCTGAATAAACTAATCACAACTAGTCTGCCAATCGTTCGTAAGAAAATAATTACCATAACATCGAAAACTTACCTGTCACTTAAAACCATGATGTATCAGTAAACGAAATTGAGATTTTGTCCTCACTCAGTAATGCCATATCTTAAGTAACAATACTCTAACTCGCTTCTTTTACTTTTACTTCAAAACGGTAATATTTATGATAATGCGATCAGAAGCATGACTTTGTGGCGTCCAATTCCGTCTTTAATCACACTCGTGATAACAAATCGGATTCCTGTTTCGTTGACATTCAAATTTGCTGTCACTCGTTGATTACAGACCTAATTGGGATACACTCAGTCCTATTACCATTACAAATAGCCTCTGGTTTTTCTTTTTTAATGTTGGTTTTATTTTATTTATCACTGACTGCGGTGGGAATAGATCAATGTGTGCGCTTGTAAATCCCAGCCATTACGTCGGCAAATAAATAATAGACAATAGACATTCTGATACCAATGATAATTTCTTCCCAGCTGGAAGGGTCTTCAGAGTCAAGGTTCCCTTGAATCAACACACTTCGTGCTCGTAACTACAGAAAAGTAAGTCGGCTCGATTTGTTTACACTTTTTTAAATTTGTTTATTTTTTTGGTTCATAAGAATGTCTATTTTTTGTCCAAAGCAGAATCTTAGCTTCAAATCTTCTTAAAAGAGTTCTTAATTTTTTTGTCATTTTGTGGTTGTTTTATTATGTTTGCATACTAAAACTCAAACCCGGCTGATCCCAGTATTGAACTTTCGTGTAGTATTTACTCAAATGTGTTGCTCCGTGAAACGTTACCTGGTTATACACAAGTTTAACGGCCCTGCCCACTAGAATCGCTTGTTCATCACTTGCACTGTTCTCTCAATTCTAGCGAATCTCTGTTAAGTGGTTTTCAGCATAGTTGATATAGAACTAACTGGTTGTAAAGCTCAACAAACGAGTGCTCGACAAAGCTGATTTGTTTTATGATGAACAAACTGCGGCTATGTACATTGTTTTGTATTACGTGTGAACCCAAATGTTTCTCTTGGTTAGTCGTTCACATGCACGAACGAAAGAGGCAGAGAACAAAACCAAAACAAAGAAACTGGCCGAGTTTTATAACCATATTTTGTTATTATCAATATTCTCAATTGAATTGTTATGTCTTGAATTTTTTCACACCAAATCTTCAAAGAAAATGTTTTTTGGGAGTCGAGGGTTTCAAAATGGTAAAGTTGTTATTTTTACTTAAGTTGTAGTTCAAAAGTTACGATATACAATTTTTGCTTTAACATCGCGGTTCAAAATAGATTCAGTAACTATAACTGTTTATTAAATATTTAGCACGTTATACTGACGGACAACGATAAAACTCACCAAGAGCTTAAAATTTGCACGCGAACAAGTTAATAATTAAAGTAAGAATACTAGTAATAGATTTGTAGAAACAAAACAGCTTTAACTGATTTGCGTTTTGAAAATGCTGGGGTTTTTTTCGAGTTTAACCAACCAAATATAGTCATCGAGTTCCTTGATGACAAAATGTTTTATTGAAAAGCCGCGATCGATTCAAAACAATCCAAAAGGAGATAGATAATGCCAGAACTACACGCTATTTTTTATAAGAACAACTTTATAACAACAACGAGGATCAAATTGGCCAAAATTTAAGAATAAACTCAGGCTGAGGCTCGATAACTGAAAATTTTTCAGGTAGAAACTTGACTGAAACTCGTAATTTAACTTAGCAGTGGAGTTTAAAACACAAAAAGATTCACGTTGTTTCAATGCCTTGTTTCTATTTTGATTTTTTTCTTCAGTTCAAACCGCTCATAGAAATAAGAACAAATAAAGAACAATTTGAGGCTGAAGTCGCAAAAAATTAAGAACAATGAGCCTCGGCAAAATTTACTGGTTCTTTTTAAAAAAAGCGTGTATGTAATGTTAATTGCAACATTCGTGAAGTTGTCGAAAAGTGCAGATAAGGGCCCTTCAGACAGAAAAACCAAGAAGTGATTCAAGAATCCCAAGTATAACTATTTGGTCTTCAAACCAAGATAGACGATGATATGACAGCCTTCGATATTAATGTAACCACTGAAGAATTAGAAAAACAGAAGCAAAAACTAGAAAAAAAATTATTCGATATAACTATAAGTGTACTCAAGGCGCAATTATTACATACGTGTTGGTACAACGAAGGAGAAAATAAAACTTAAATATTTTTTTTAACTTGGAAAAAGGACATTAAAATAAAAAAACAATTAAGACTGAAATCAGATAACAAAGCCACAGTTGGTTCAGATAAAGAATACATAGGCGAAACATGTCCAGGCCTAAACAACAATACAGTCTATACCCGGTTTTGCAGAAACTGTCATCCGAGGGTAAACATTACTTGAATTGCATTAATGCTTAGAATCCCTAAAATTGATAGGTAGTAAGGCTTGTTTCAAACGTCGTGCTACAGTCGAGTCGAATTCGATTGAAGCCGTTAAACTTTGCTGCAAATACACGTTCAAAATGAAATTCAGAAGTCTGAAGAGTTTATTTCGTACTATAGTTAAATCATTTCCGATAAATTGAGTTCACTGAACTTTTACAATTATTTTAGATGAACATTTGCTGCAAAGTTTAGCGGCTTCAATTAAAATTCGACTGAATTAAATTCACTTGTAGAACGACGTTTGAAACAGGCTTAATAGATCACCCGGTTCGAATTGGCTCCCAACTAAGTCCAACAAGTTTTGTTTTTATGAGATTATATACAAATTTACATAAGCAATGCTGGATACGAAAAAGGCACATTGTCAACGTCTCAACCGTGAGTCTTGATCTCCGTCATTCTTAAGACAAATACGTTCCATTATCACTTTAAAAACTGGACACCAATCTCATTATTAAACTGCATGCGATTATGGCATTTCCACAAAACCCTGATCGATCTCCCTAAGTTTCAAAAAGGTCCTTGTATCGTTAATCAGTTCCCACCAAACTGATTTTCAAAAATGAAGGTGTATAGGTGAAAATATCAAGCGGATAGACAGTGTTACTGATTACAGAGAATATAGAGATATCCTGTGTATTGTTGACTTTGGAAAAATTTTGACATATTGAAGTGGCCTCTTATCATAAAACCTCTTTATTACTGCACTTTATCTTTTGGGTGAACACCTTTTAATCAGCAGAAGTCACGCAGCTCTCTTCAAAGCAATGGATGGTCCTCGGAGTTTTTCCCTCTAAGTCACAATATGTGTACTAGCTGTTGAATGGAAAATTAGCCAATATGCCGATGATAAAACTTTCATTCTTGACGGGTTTGAATCTTCGTTACAAACGGCTCTTAATTTTAATTAAGTGCTGGAAGTACTAGAAAATTTTGCCTATATTTCAGTTGATTAATGAAAACCGAAGCCCTCTGGATGAGAGAACTCAGTGCGCCGAAGACTTAAATAACTTTTCCACAGAGAAGGAAGGTAAAAGCTTTAGGTGTTTGGTTTTCAACCGTAAAGAGGAAGCAAACATACTTAATTATGATGAAAGGCAAGAAAATTTGAAAATAGTATTCGACAACAGGCATACTGCGGTTATAACAGACTCACAACTGGTCCAGCTGTTTTCTGCCTCGGCTCCCAACTCAGCATTGGGCTTTGAAGAAATCAGTTTGGTCTTTTACAAATTCTTATGGGACCGAAAAGAGGATAGAGTAAAAAAAGCTGAAAAGATAAAGATAAGAAAAACCTTTCACTGGTAACTTAAACGGAAGGATGACGTCTTTTTAAAAATTCTTCGAAATTTAGATTAACGATTTTCTAAATGAAATATTAGATATTTTCGCAGATGCTAATTTTCGATAAAAAAAACTATAGGCGATTTCCCAAACTCCCCTTTATTGGTCTTATCTCTAATCAGAGTAGCAAATCAACCACTCTTTTGTGCACAGTAGTCAAAAATATCTATCAGCTACGTCAACGACGTGATAGATATAAACCCAAGTTTTTTTTAACATTTTAAGTGTTCACATGTACAGTTGGTTCCCGTTAACTCGAACCCGCGGTAACTCGAACCCAGCGCCAACTCGAAGTAATTTTGTTTTCTCTTTACCGTCGGTAACTCGAACCTTTTTCAATTTCCCTTGAAGGTTCGAGTTATCGGGAGTCAACTGTAAATATCTACAGTCTACATAGGTGACCCGCAAATCCCATTGGGACATAGGGCGGGTGGTAATATAAGCCTAGTCAATTTTTTGGAATACTACGGGCTGATACATGTATCAGCAATCTGTTGTTTCAAATTAAAAGTTTGTTTAGTTGAATGCAACTACCAAAGTAAAACCTTAATAAGGGGATTGCTAAAATCGAGAAATGCTTTTGAAGTAGTCTACAAATCATTCATTGAAAGAAAATCGTCGAATTCTTGAAAAACCCAAGAAAAACGGACTCTGCTCGTCGAGAAGAGGAAAACACGAGAATAGACTGGGATAAAGCTTCTACTTTACCTTTCCAGTGTACAAAACGAGCACAAATCTACATAGCTTCTATTTTCAATTTCCCATTGGAAAGAAGAAGGAAAATTATTGGCTATAAAATAGCAGTTCATGTATAGAAATGATCGAAGATACTTTTTGGGAATACAGTTCCTCGCAATTATTTCTCAACACTAATGTAATTTTTTTCTTTTACAAATATTTGAAATGAAAGTTAAAAGTATTTTAGGAGAAATTTGAAGACTTGAAATAAGTTCCGTGGGCTGCCGTGTGGAAAACTTTATTTCTTAATGCACTTTTGATGGTTACTCAATCTTTGTTACTCTACAGCCAGTAGCTTTTCTACGAGCCGGGATTTACGCGACAGTAAATACAGTAAAACCGTTCGGATTATTCTCAGTCTCGTGTAAGCTAAATCCTTTCCCGAGCCAAGTGGCTCCTAAGGCCGACGTTTATCTCAGGTATCCGTAGTGTTAAGCGGATGAGAGGCAGCGACTCCCCCTGGACAGGACACTAATCCATCGCAGGTTAGCCCCCAGCAGAAGCTGGTACTCATTTACACAAGTCGGGTAAAGTGCCTTGCTCAAGGACACAACACAGCTGGTCAGGCCGGGGTTCGAACTCACGACCTTCAGGTTACGAGTCAGACACGCTAACCACTCGACCACTGCGTCACCGAGTCTCGTGTAAACCTTTTTTTAACATAGCTGGAGAAATTTTGCGCTCTTTCTGAGACGAACAAACAATCTAACGCCATACAGCTACGATCTTAATTTATTAACAACATAGGACTTTCGACCTGACGGCCCTCTTCAGCGTTGAGATACTGAATAGCAGCGATCAACAGTAACCTATTTATAAATTGCAAGATACGTAAATAAAGGGTTCGTTCGATTGACCATATTCCGGAAAAGAATACAGATTCATCTCTATTAATATCTACTGAGTGCGTTAAAATCTACTTATTTATTTTCTCTCTGGGTACAAATAAACGTTGTTGTTGTTGTTGTTGTACTTACGTTTATAGAATTTAAAAGAGTTGGTGACGTTTAGAAGGTGTCACTTCACGGGGGACCTAACCTACCAGAGGTCAATTCAATATAAAAGTTTTACACTTGTAATTTACAAGTATACGGCTATTCAAGTGTAAAACGTTTGTTGAATTGGCCCCAGGAGTTACATACTACCTTAAAACATCCACCACTTTGAAAACTTCAGTCTTCAGTTCTGACACCATTATATTATTGTAATATTTTAAATCGGTTGCTAGTGTGATTCAAGACAATTGTTTCTTCCTCTCAGGTTACCGCGAACTTCACTTTCTTTAATCCACAATTTGCAGTTGTACTCGAGCACGTGTTAAATGTAAAATGTAAAAGACATTTTGATAATCGCTAGTTCTTTTCATCACAGTTTTGTATATACATTGCCACTTTATCTGAAAGGAAGTATGAGTCATCAGAAAGATCTAGCGTATCTAATATGTAATAAAAACATTTACCTGAAACCGCAACCTATACACATGTTCTTCTGGCGTACATGATTGACACCTCTTACGAATATCCTTGATAAACAAGGTGTCTATTTTTATTGCTATTGTTATTCACTACCTAAGTATAAAATTGAAAGTAAACATTCAGATTGTTTTTACAAACTCGAAAAGCTTTGCTATATCAGATAGCCGGTAATTTTATTTCACACGTTTCTTTTCTCTTTCTACAGAGGTTCGGTTACACAAGCTAAGGTTCAATATTTGAAGATCTTGTTTTTCTATTAGTATTGCATGTCATTCGCAAAATTCGGTTGCAATGTTTACTTTAATTATAGAATTTTTTTCACCACAGACTCGCTGGCCTTTCATCGTTCATCCCCAATACGCCTACAAATGTTTATTGGTGGACACCGCAGTGCTCAGTGAAGGACGTTAAAGGGTAGGTTTTTGGTTGATCTGCACTAGAGCAAACTTTCATCTGATTCATTTTCACCTGCTTTGGGTCTTAGGAACACATTTCTCAGTTTGAGTTTGTTAACAAAATCTTTGTTCTTGGTCAGTCTTGCTTTGAACAATCTTTCCTTGTTGATTTGCCCAGTCTTTTCCAGTTGCTAAGTGAAAAAAAAATAGACTTTCAAAACGATACACTTTAGAACTTTTCCTATTCCTTAGAAACTGACCGTGGCATATTGGCTTTGCTGAGTTCGCATAAAAAGTTAACTTTAATTATTTATAGTTAACATAACAGCGATATACTTTGAAAATGCAGCATTTTTTACACACTTTAAATTCACATTGGTGGTTTTGGACATGATATATATTTGCTGGTTTAAATTATTTGTAAATCTGCTTGAAGTTTCTGTAATCCCAGTTGTAAACCCACGTTATAAAAAAGGATCAAACTGAATTATCACATATGCGTGCAGTTGATTTACCGATAGAAAGGGAGGTACGGAAAAAGATGAATTAAAATTCTTAGAAAGAGCTATGGAATACAATTTTACAAATACAATTAAAACTTGAGACTTATCAATAAGTCGGTACCCCGTTCGCTACTAATTGAACTTGTGGTTATTATGCCTATCATTATCGTGTACTCCTTTCAAAAAAAAAGCAGAGCTTCTGTCCAGATTCAAAAATAAAAACAACCTGCGAAAAAAGTGTTTTGTGCATTTGGTTAATACTGCGTATAACCAATATTTTATTTAGTTTGAGTGACTTTTTCTCGTAAATTGTTACCCCAGTTAATGATTACAGTGCGCAATATGTACAAGTAAGCTAAAATGACAGCACTTATTTTAGAACCATTTATAGCGGACTGTGTAAAACCATTAATGCAGTAATTAAAGTTACAAGGTGCATAAAAGCCGCCGGCTTGCATGTCTTTCCATGGTTATATCTAACAGAAATATCAAAAATTTGTAACCTATGTCAATGCAATGTTGCTGCCCATTATCGCTCCTAATACAAACGAATTCGATACTTCGTGTGTATGATAAACCTTTTCTGCACCTGTCCATTCACGGTTGTGAATGGCAAGTCAAATTCAGTATTGACACAGTTGAAATCGAGCGCACCAATTATTTAGATTTCTCGATCATCGTCTGGTGTGAAATTGCTACTTTCATTGGTGCATCGAGAGAACCGGACTTTGAAACAAGGAATGAACTTTTGAGAAATGTTTTAACTTCTGCAGAATCAAGCAGAAACTCTACCCATTACAAAGTCGTCGCCACTCAAAATCTGACAGAGACGGAAGGAAAAAAAGATTTTCCGGAGAAAAAAGGTGATAGCAAAAGACACACCACAAGAACACGCTGTATTCTCGCCATTTTGATTTTGAGGTGAGTTTTACAGATTATTTTTAAGACTTAGTCTACATGACATCAATTGTTTGAAAATTATTTATTACTTATGTAACGGCTTTAGATGATATGAGACTGACAGGATGTGCGGTAAGAGCAGTTCAGCGTGAGATTATTCCTCTGATAACCGTCTCTCGAGCTTGTAGTTCTGACAGATCAGGTCGAGCGCACGAGTGCGAATCTCGCGTTTCTACAGATAAAGCTTTTTGCTTTAGTTTCACAGTCTGTGTTTTTCTCACCTTTTCTTTTTAATCTTGAGTATATTTATGCACAATAGTTTACATGCATGAAACGATTAAATATGCAATTTAGTTTAACAAATGCCGCGGTAAATAATTCAGTGTTTTCTTTCGGGTTAAGGCGTAAATATGACGCGGTCTGTTCTGTACTTATTCTTCTGGCGCAATGACTTTTTGCGTCCTTGGTCAGACATGGACTATTTTAGAAATTTTTTCCTTTACTAAAGTCACAAACTGTTAAGAACCTAGTTTATAAGCGTATCAAGCCGATGTGTGTAAAAAAAACATGTATTCGATGCAGATTTGTCATTTGAATTTAGATTATGTATCTATGCTTCACAACAAGTTGACTTTTATTTCGATTAATCAGTCCAGATTTTTTCCTTCATGTTTTTAAAATATTACATTTTGTTAAAATAGTGACAGAAAGATGGATAAGGTGCGGAAAACCCCTAATTTTCCTCGAAAAATGTTGTTGTCCAGGGGCAATGAAGATTTGTAGCTGATTTCATTAAACACTTGTTTGATTTGGAGAAGAGAAAATCTCAGGACAAGTTTGCCTAAAATATAGACCAATAAGCACTATTAACTTTAGTTGACGCACCACTGTAATTCTTTGTCGGTAAGTTTGTTTTGAAGTCGAACTTAAATTAATAAAACGAAAATTTATAAAACAGCTTGACTAATTTTAAATAGATTCAAAACCAAACCAAAGCCAAAGCTGGAACTGCCAATAGGACTTCGTGCATTAAGTTTATTGTTGTTAACACAATGGATTGATGCTTATATAACCATAATCACAGCACTAGGAGCGGATCACATGATCCACTTTGTCACTATAGAAGCATCTGGCTATCTAGTATTAAAAGTTTGTTTTTTAGAATTTTATCTCACTTCGCCACAAGGCCAGACTTGATAGTGACAAAAAGCACTTGAGCTAGGAAGTATCTTGCTATCTGCTGCGATAGGGCTTTTTTAATGTCCTACGACAGCCGGCATAGTCGAATCAGAACTCAGCCATTCCACCAATTCAGTTTATTCTGCTCCAACGAAGGCCTCGTTTAAGCTCAAGTTGTACTGACAACTTTAACGTTACTGAAGTAAAATAACTGGTTATCAGTAGGACACCTAAAATATGTGCAGTTATATAAATGGTTTTGGGCGCCATGAAAACCTAATCTTAAGGAGACTTTGTTTGTTAGCCGAACGGAACGTTCAGTGCTTTCAGTGGATATATACAAAACCCCTTTTTAGTGTGAACGTGCTCACCCTCTTAATTTCTAGATCTTGTGATTGTTAAATACTCGTCACTGGTTGTCTCGGCTTGATCAACTCACCTGCCTTTGGTAAACATTGAGCAAAAGAGGGGGCTTAATTGGTCCAAAAAAAATTCTAAAATGCTCGCAAAATTTCGCTTCTGCTCGATTTGTTCGCAGAATTTTGAAGGGTGCGCGTTTGCCTAAATTGTCAGTTTTCATAAATAATTGTTCAAATGCTCACTGGCGTGTTCACAAAAAGTGATGCTGAATTCGCAGATGTTTGCAGATCATTCGATACCACTCAACAGCACTTGGATAATTACTGGGTTGCCTGTGGTAAACCAGTCGTAAAGTGGGTTCGGTTTTTTTTTTTTTGGTGTTTTCTCCTCGAGAAAATGGAATTCTTGCGCAAGACTTCCTAATATGGATTCGTACTACG
>JANSTQ010019678.1:5993-16264 GCA_026167885.1 Bergia puertoricense | reverse complement strand
GGTAGTGTAACTAAACAAGTACTTTCGTTGAGTGAGGAAAAAGGCTTCCTTGGCTGTTTATTGGACCTATGTATGTAATTTATACATTGCTTAGTTGAGCACTGAATGCGTATTTGTTAAAATATTTACAATATATTTTTATTGTGTATACATTTTCACATAAACTTAACACTTGATCATGCAAAGTTTCCATATGATACTCTTGTGTTCTTCCAAACTCCCATGTGTTGACATCAGAATAAGTCACATGGAAAACCATTTAATATTTTATTACGTTAATTATGTTAATGAAAGTGAAAATGCAATGATAACTGCATTACATTAATTTGACACCAGGCACAGCAAAGTTTTTTTGTTTTAGAAATTGCACATCATTCAATAAATTACATCTTTTTTGTAAGACTAATACTGATGGCACAATATTCCAAGGAATCCTACAATTTGGCATAATTTACTTATTCACTACCAGTACATGTAATTTTGTGTTAAGGTTACAGAACATGATGGAAGTACCCTTCTGGAAAAATTAAATTGCGTGCTTTGTGTTATTCCATGATTGACTATTGCTTTTGGATCCTAACTGGATGTAGTTTCTGAATATACATTGTGTGAAAAAACTGCAATTTGGAAATCTTTCTATTTTTTAATCCCAATCTTTAGTCGTTTCACACAGGGGATTTATGCTCAGTCACATTTTGTCACTTAGGCATCAAAATTTGTCTCTTTGGAATCTTGAATAATAGACCTGTCAAAGTGTGTGCAGGCAATAGGGGTTTTATTCGTTGTTTTGCAGTAACAGGGTTCCTGCAGCTAACAACTCACAAAATTTAAGACCATTTTAACACTTTTCAAGACCTGAATTTGGAAAATTTAAGACTCAATTTTTCTTCAATCTTTTATTCAAAAGTTATAATACAGGCCAACTTATGTAACTTATAACTTCTGTTCTATCATGCAACAATAGTTCTGGCATAAAACAAGGAAAGTAAACGAGAAATTCTACATGCAAACAAAATCTTTCTTCAGTTATAAATTATGCAGTAACTGTTCTGCCAAGGGGCCTGATATGTTCCGTTTTTAAAAAACAGTAGAAGGAAAAGTATACTATACACACTACTTAAGAGTCAGAGCATGGGTCAACTGCTGAACAAAAACGAGTAATGGAACACTGATTGTTTTGATACTGTACTGATGTCATGTGATGTCACAGTGCAACATATATTTTGTATGTGTTGAAAGTAATGTTTTATGGAAACCCAGCCAAAAAAAATCCCACCAAAAAGTCAGCAAAAAGGGCAAAAGATCCAAAGATTTTAAACCTACTGAAATCAAGGAACAAATGCTTTATGAAATGGCCCAGGTATGGTCATCAACTCACACTGTGCATCATTTCTTTTTTTGTTTGGATGTAGCATGGAAAATAGACATGTTGTTACACTGAAACCAGGGTTGGGAAATTTCTTTATTGTACAGCATGAAATCTAAAAATTGTACAATGTATTGAGAAATTTGCACCTAACAGTGCTGAGATTGAGAAATTGTTATCTGATCACTGCTGCACTACATGCACACGTTGTCAGTAAGATCACACAAAAATATTATTTCCTGTGGAAACAGAACACAAAAAAATGTTTCTTTTCATATCTCGCCAGGATTTACGAACATTGAAATTGGGTTTTCACTAAAAGTTAGATCTTTAATGTTAGAATCACAAAACATAAAAACATAAAATTTGAAGATATATTGCTTCCATCATGCTCTATAACCTTAAAGGAAATTTATAAGCTCTTTTTCCAGGTTTTTGCATTTTTGTGGCATTAAACTTGTAATTGAGCTCCAAATGTCTTTGGGCCTTTCAACTCAAACACAGAAATCAAAATGTTCCAAATGAATATTTTATGGTTTGAAAGTTAAAAAATCATGACAAATTGTGACATTTCTATCAATTAATAATAAAACTAATACAGTTCTAATTAAATTGTGGCAATTCCAATCAAATCATGATAATTCTCTTTAAGTTATGATATTTCCAATAATTATTATTATTAGATTAAGACAATGCCAGTTAAACTGTCACAAGTTAATTCATTCCAATTCAATCAGGAAAATGCCAATTAAATCATGACAACTCCAATGAAATTGTGCTGATTCCAATTATACAGTGTATCAGTACAATTCTTACTAAATTGTGACAACTGAAATTAAATTGAGATAATGCCAATTAAATTAGGGTGGTTGGTAGATATTCATTTGGGGCTGTGATGGTCAATGGGGGAACTTAAGGTACCTTGCAACTTGGAGCATCAAAACTGTGTTGTCACCTTCATACGTGCATGAGGCAGATGCGAGAGCTTGGATTTCAGGCAGTTGGCTGACTGCAAGATACCCATGTCCACCACAGCACTGGCGACAAACCTCAGCATACTGGCAAGCTGCTGAGCTGGTGAATGCCTTCAAACTGCATGTGATGGAATGAACCTACAAAAACATGAACATCAAGTTTTGCATATTAACTACAAGTGTAGTAAAAAGATCACTTCAAATTTATTTGACTAATCTCTAATCTGATAAGATATTAACAGACAGGAAACTTGGGATCATCATAAATTATTACACAATAACTATGACTTTGACAACAATATTTTATATTGCTGTATAGCATATTAATTTTATCATATTAAATTAAAAATAATTGAAAAAAACTGTTGTGTGTATTTCAGGTTTTCAAGGCTGCAATATGAATTTTAATAACCATCATTATTATAATTAATACATGTTTACCACGAGAATTGCTGAAAATTTTGTTGCTAACATTACAAGTTCAAAAGCTGAGTAGTGTACAAAGTTGTGGTAAAACTTGAAGATTGCTAACAACTGTGATAAAGACTACAGTCAATTAATTACTACAATTAACTATATCCATTTTGAAATCACTGGTGATTCTTGAAATCTGATTGGTTCCCAACAGCAGTGATTACAGAATTAATTGCACCGTTTTGTAATGGTAATCGCACTGTTTTGAAGAACCAACCACAGAGCAGAAAAATTTAAACAGCCAATCACAGCACAGCAAGAAAGGGATGAATAAGCTACACAAAAAATGGATGACACAGATTTAAACATCTTAGTTTGATTTCAAAACGGATATAATTAATTGGTAATTGAACTTTGTGACATGCAATTTAGGTCTGAAATCATACTTGTGACTTCAAACTTGAACTCACGCTGCAGGCTCATTCAATTTTGAAATCATGCATATGATTTCAGACCAAATTGCACTCCACTCAGTTCAATTACCAGTATTTAACAAGGACCTCACTAAGATGCATGGGCATCTCATTAGAACAGACAGCTGGAGTAAATCCCCACCAAACCCGCAGGTACAAAACCTGGATCAGATCAGATCGAGAAAACCTGGATCAGATCAATAAAACCCGGATTGGATCAATAAAACCCAGATCAAAACAATAAAACCCACATCGGATCAACAAAACCTGGACCAGGATCAATAAAGCCTGGATTCAAAATAATAAAACCTGGATCACGTCAATAAACCCGGACTGGATAAACAAAATAATAAAACCAGGATAAGAACAATAAAATTTTTATTGCTGACATTTCAGGTTTATCTACAGTAAGTGTCCCTTAACAGGAAGTGATGCCAAATTTTACCCGAAATGATCCTGTCTGGTTAGGTTTCCAGTGACAAAGCTTAATTATTCTAAGATGTACAAATTTAAACTAAAATATTTCTCAAGCCAGGTTTGAATTTAAACTACAATCAAAAATGAACAGGAGCACACTGTGAGAGAACTTCCATCAAGGTTTTAATTAGCACTTTTAAGGTCACTATTGGCTGATCATGAAATGTGTCTGACGATGAAGCTTTTGAAGTGAGGTAATTTTGATTTTATTAGCATATTAGTAGGTTGTTAAAAAAATGGCGTAGTAAAACAATGCTTTTTTTCTACGGATTGAGAAAGTGGCACTTAAAAGGAAAACCCAGTAAGATTTACTGATCATCAGTGACCATATTGAGTAATTTATGGCAATGCCTTGCTTAATCGCAGGTTATACCTCAAGACTATTTTATTGGTCTTTCCAATGGCACTCTATCCCTCTTTTCCCAATATGACCTAGCAACACTGATAAATCAGTTTGAATTAAAATTGGCAGTAATCTGAAACCTTGATTAAAGTATTGGTATATTAACAACTAATTAAAATCAAATGCATTCATAAACCAAATGATGTATTTTGGTTATTGATCATCCGGTCAATCCAGCAAAATTCAACTCAATAATTTTCAGGCCAAAGACTTTATTTAACCTTGTTATTAAAGCTACCGAGAACATAAAATTGCAAATTGTAAACTTAAATGAATAAGATGAAATTGAAAGTCAATAATTTTGCCGATGTACATGTACATTGTATGTGTATTTATTCAGCAATTTGGTGAAACAGCTATACTTGATAGCCATGCATGATCTGGTCCAGGTTTTGTTATTTTCATCCGGATCTGGGTTTAATTGATCCAATCTGCGTTTTGTTATTTTGATCCAGGTTTTATTGATCTAATTTCGGATTTTCTGATCGCATTCTGGTTTTAATTTTTGACCGAGGGTTTTACTGTTCCTGATCTGGGTTTTGTTTTGATCTGGGCCTTATTGATCTGATTTGGGTTTTATTATCTTGATCTGGGTTTTGTTGATCTGATCTGGGTTTTACTGATCTGATCTGGGGTTTGTTGATTCAATTGGATCCAGGTTACCAAACTCCAGTCATTTTACTGTAATGTATGGTGGCCCACAACTGTTGTGGCAAAATAAGAAAATCTCATTGCACAAACAAAATGAACTCATGGCAAAACAAAATAAACTCATGGCAAATAAGATAAACTATCCAACTCACAGCAAAACAAAATCAAATCATGGAAAAACAAAGTCTGTTTGTGCCGTGATGGTGAGTTTATCTTATTTGCTGTGAGTTCATTTTGTTTGTGCCATAACCTTTGCTATTTTGCTGTGACAGTTTTGGACCACTGTAGTAATGTACCTTATATTTTCAATTTTGAAAACATATTAGTTAATTTAATTGTTAAAAACATAGAACAATGCAGAAACATCAAATTATTTGACATTTTTTAATTCTTAACTAATAGTGTGTGTATTTATTTTTGCAGCATTGCTAAAACAAGGGTCAAGGGTAAGGGTCAAGGGTTGAGGGTAAGGGTCAAGGGTTGAGGGTAACTAAATGCTTTTGACAAGTTGTGTCAAAGTGTGTTCTCTTGTATGAAACATGCATGTGTTGTGTTGTGTTCCAAAGCCACACCAGTTTAATTTGTTATTTCATGGATTTGCCAATCCGCTCTCAAAAATTGAAAAAAACAATTCAACTTTAACTTTGGGTTAAAAGAACTGGGTAAAAATAAAGACTTAATAATTATAAAGACTTACAAATAAGGCTACAGATGGTCAAGGTATCAAATTGTTTAAGTGCTTGCTAAAGTCAAGTTCATGGTTTTGGTTAATTTCAACAGTTTTTAAATGGTGAAGATTGAAAGTTCAGTCAATTTTAGCTGCCGTGCACTTAAATCCATATTTTCAGCCTTTGAAAATCAACATAATTCAACATTTTTTCTTGCCACTTTCCTTTCCTATCTGACGTATAAAATGATTTTTATTTTACAAGGATACTGTATGTTCTGTATTTTTTGAACTAAATAATATCGGTTAAGTGTTGTTGTGTAACAAAACAACATGCGAATTTAGACTGGAGAAAGTGAAGTTAGGGATCATCCAGAATTGTAACTTAAGAAGATCAACATTAAAGCAAAGTGGGCCATTTGTTGTTTAATATAAAGATGCTCATACTTGATAGCTACGGTTTTCTATGCCACACTCTGGCTTAAAACAATAGGGATTAAATTAATATTTTTCATCAACCCTTGACCCTCAACCCTTACACTTGACCCTTGACCCTTACACTTGACCCTCAACCCTTACACTTGACCCTCAATTCTTACACTTGACCCTTAACCCTTACATTTGACCCTCAACCCTTACACTTGACCCTCAACCCTTACACTTGACCCTTACACTTGACACTCAACCCTTACACTTGACCTTCAACCCTAACACTTGACCCTTCACCCTCAACCCTTACACTTGACCCTCAACCCTTGACCCACATTTTAATACCGTTATTTTTGCACTAAAAAGCTCATACTTTGTTAAATTTCTATTCATCATTCATCCTTTTCAAATATTATTCAGTTTCTAAATTCACTAATCCCCTTAATGAAAATATCAGCTCAGTACACTAGTACCAATAATTTATCAGTGTGTGCGAGCTTGGCTTAGATGGTAAGATCTCTGACTGCCAAGCAGAAGGCCCCGGGTTCAATCCTCGGCCTTGCTGAGGGTTGAAAATTTGTGCGACCTTCATTTCACCACACTGTCCACAAACTGGGATGTTAAATCACTGGTCTAGTCTTTCATCATCCTAACAGGGGACTTAAAAGAACCCACATGCTAATCGATCAGAGTAGGGTTACAACCCAGTGTTATGGTCTGTCCTGTCCTGGTCACAGGAGCATTTGTCCTCAGAAATATTGTAAACTGCATGGCAGCAATTTGCAACTGTAAAATGCAGTCATGTCTTCAAGTAACCAAAAAACATTGTAAAGCCCCAGCAATTCAGCCTCTCGCTGCAACTGGGGTTAAAGTCAACCACACATTTACTTACTTACTTACTTAATTATGACCATCCATTGCAACTATCAAATTATCAAACTCTAGCTTCAATCCATACAAATTACTGTATGTAACATGTGTACCATGTACCTCTGGAAGCATGTCATATTGTCCGTTAGCAATTTGTTCTTGTACATCTTTGTATATCAACAATACTTTTTTAGAGCAAAACTTGAATGCATAGGCAGCAGCCAGAATGGGGAACAGTTTCTTGCACTGAGTCTGGTATTCAATTATCTGGGCTTCCTGTTCACTGGAGAAGCAAATAAAGGAAGGTTTTAGGGATCAGTGCAAACATGTGCCTATGAATTGACAACTATGTAGCTACACTTAGTTAATGTAACATTTCCACTGAAATAACTCCCATTGATACAGTTTTGACAAGTGTTGTTTCAACAGAAGAACAATATCCCTTAGAATTACGGCACCATTACAACATTAAAACTGCATGGTTTATTTACATTACCTGTACTCTAAATTATTCATCATAATATTTTGGTAAAAGTAATGTGGTGCAGTGTATGGGCCCCCTGTGACTTACAATTTACGTAAATATTATTGGATAGACTTGAGAGAGTTCTAGCACTTGGACCAACCTGACAGATTTTGAGCAGTTATGCATTTATTTAGTTAAATCTGATGCATTTATCTGGTTACAAAACCATGCTATCATAGAAACTATTACAATGGTAAATGCAATCTAATTCTCCTCTTAATTACTTGAGCAAACAAGCCTCATATTATTTGAAAAATAAACTTTAATTATGGTAGTAAATCTTTTTAAGTTTTAAAACTACAGTAGGAATAAAGCTGAGAAGAAATCACAAGAGCCATGTACATGTACCAGTGTGTAGTCTGTCAGAATTTTAAATACAATTTTTAATTTTCATCAAAAATTTCATTAGAAACTATAATATAAATGCTTTTTTTGGCATGAACAAATTAAGTATATGCCAGGTGTGATGGGAAACTGCTATTAAAACAAGTAAATTGATCTATTTGCACATAATTATTACAAAATGTCTTTAGTTTGTCTGTTGAATTAATATTTTTACTATGTACTCCATGTTACTCAGGTAAGTATAATATAATGCAAACTGCCATATATCTGTGGTTTCCTTTACAAATTTAAATTAATGTATAATTAGTATGCAAATTTCAAATGGTTTTCTTTGGAGTTTACGATACAGGGCCCAGTTGTTCGAAAGCCGATTAGCGCTAACCCAGGGTTAAATATTTAATCCATGTTTGTGTTTTCTTCCTGACAGACTGATTTGAGCTGCCATTTTGGGTTTAGTAGTTGGGTTTCCAAGGAAAATCTGAACAGTGTTTTATAAGAATTGGAAACATATTCCTTGGTGAAGAAATTGCTCTTTGAATTTTGGCCTAATCCAGGGTTAAAGTTAACCATCTTTCAAACAACCGGGCCCAGTACTTTGAACAACATAACCCACAATTAAAGAAGCAGACCAGTGTACTGAAACCATGCCATTAACTATTAAAGATGCATTGACTGTATAGAACTGGGAACCTGTTTGTTGAAATGGTCGCATTTAGAACCTGGAAATTAGAGCATCTCACCCCGGTCTCCTTTCAGACTGTCTCCGTACAGTGCTGTACCGAATGGCAACTGTTGCTGATTTTGACAACAGGGAGAAGGAAGTATGAACAATTCCAGCTCTTGCGAGCACCATGGTTCCATAGTTGGCCTTGCTGCTAACTGTGTCTTTGGTGTATGCTCCATCAGCAGCGACCTGCACCGGGTGTACAAAACAACTTACAATTAAGTTAGCTCCATGCAGTCTTGTTCCTTGACTTTTGACCTTAATTATTAATTTTAACACAAAATGCCATTCTAGCTTCAAAGCAAAATACTAAGTTCATGTTATGGAATAATTGCAAGCCTTAGATCACTATATCAAGGCTGCATGAACATTCAACTCACAGTAACTTATATACAGTATGTATGGCACATGTACACAAATCTGCAGAGAATGCCAGTCTGTCTGATGAGGTCTGTGTGGTCAACCACTCATCATTGGTCATTGATGGCCAGCTGACAGAGGCTGACTGTTAACAACCATGATTGACTGTCTACTGTTTCACAAGCCAAATCACCAGGCTGACCATGTCCAACCATGGCAAACCACAAAAAAAATCTTGCTAACAACTATCAAGTTCTTTCATGGTGATTGACATGACAACAGTGTTATGCTCACTTAGTAGTTGATATTCAAGAAGAACAGCTATGTGTTTGAAAGGAAAATAACTTCAGTACATTACGACTATTGATGTGATAGTGCTGGTTTTGTTCAGCTGAAAAATCATTTACGTAATAACATCAGGGTGGTAATCGATTTTCTTGTGAGCCATGATGATTTGCTTCATTTTTCCATGAAATGGGAATTGGGTATTTATTTTCACATAAAAAGTAGTATTAAATTTTCGTGAATGTGAAATATGTTTTTTTGTTTTTCGAGAAATTGTGACTTGAGCATTCAATTTTTGTGAAAAGTTATCGGTACCCAATCCTTTACTACCCTGTAACATGTTAGATCTGCCACAATATTTCGTTATATTAGGGACTTTAACAGTAGCTCCACTTCAGTATTCTTATTCAGCTTGATGATGACTATGTTAATAAATAGTTTGAATATTGTTGCTTAACAATATTTAAACCGTATTTCCACTACTTAAATATTAAGTATGATTGAACATAATTATATTATTTTGTTGTTTAGCATTCCTCTTCTTCAATAACTGCTGCCCCAGTAAATTCAATACGATTTTGATTTTGACAAAAATTGATTTAAAACTCTTGCAACAGTTTTAACTATTTTTCTGCATTGTTCCATTTTCAGGAAATTTTGCTGTTTGCAGCAATTCATCGAAAGAAAGCAAGAACTGTGATTGGTTAATCAAAAAAATTTACCAAAACAATATTAATTTTGCACTTTGATGAAAAGAGATCGTCAACAAATTAAGCATTTATAATAATTTATGTGGTGTTTAAGCAAAGCGTTCCCCACAAAGAATTTTTATTGAAATTTTTCAACACTACTTATCAACTTGTTAGAATTAATACTGTGAAATTAGTGTTCTACTGCAGATATATTTTAAAATTAAACTAAAACCCTTGAATGATTTTAGCTTAGTGTAGTTGATGCTGTCATCACTCACCCCTTTTCATAACAATATCACTACACTTTGTGTAGTTGATGCTGTCATCACTCACTCCTTTCCATACAATATCACTACACTTGGTGTAGTTGATCCTGTCATCACTCACCCCTTTCCATAACAATATCACTACACTTGGTGTAGTTGATGCTGTCATCACTCACCCCTTTCCATAACAATATCACTACACTTGGTGTAGTTGATCCTGTCATCACTCACCCCTTTCCATAACAATATCACTACACTTGGTGTAGTTGATGCTGTCATCACTCACCCCTTTCCATAACAATATCACTACACTTGGTGTAGTTGATCCTGTCATCACTCACCCCTTTCC
>JANSTQ010019567.1:0-16267 GCA_026167885.1 Bergia puertoricense | reverse complement strand
TGAACATCGACGTCTTGTCGCCCAAGCTACGGCTTTCTACAAAATACGTAATGGGCTAGTTAACATCTCATTTCCTCAATGTATCCAAGAAAATAGACGGCCTATTAGAGTGAATCAGACAAGTACAAGCAGATCAGGGGAGGGGAAGCGGACTCCGTGACGCCTGGGACTTTTTGTGTAGTCCTACGTACCGCCGAGATGTGACGTTACTTCCGGTGCACTCGTCAATTAGTTTTCGCGCCGGCGGGGAAAAAAATTGAATGCGACAGTTGCGTTCTCCTTTTGAGTAAAATGTGATCGGTTCTGAATCGGCACCGTGTTTTTCTTCTTTTTTTTGGTCACAGTAACGATCAACTAGTGTTTTCTTTAATGATTTGGTTAGATTTAAGAATATGACAAACGATTATTCAATAATGTGTTTTTTCACAAAGATGTTCTGATAAAATCTCTTCACCTTTATGTCGCTGAATACCAAAGGAGTCTTCATTTTCCTTGGCAAAATGATGGCAAGAAGGTAAGATACAATGCGTTTATAGCGTCCATTTTTTTTTAATGATATATGTCATAAGTAAAATACAGTGAAAGGGTCTTAGAATTATCAGAACCTAATTATCTCTCTCAATCTTTGTTGATAAATTGTTCGCGGCTCCAGCTAAATATTCGAGCATTTGATAGGTGCTGCTCTGACAACTTCACAGTTCACTACATTAGTCTATTTAGTACTACAAAACCTAAACAAGAATGTGATTTTCTATTCTCGCTTGCATACCGACTTGATTTTGAATCCCTGTTAGTAAATAAATGCTGAAGAAAGTGTAAATAACTTGCCAATAACCAAACAAAACCTATAACTTAGATTCTGTACGAAAATTATAGATACAACCTGCAACCTTGCGAGCCGTTCTCCGAGTACCCTGTGAACGTTCCAGTTAAAGGAAAGATAATACCTCCAAAGTACAGGTGGGCTAAAGATCAAGAAGTTTCAATATTAAACCAGAAATCCAAAGGTAAAGAGACAATTTTGTTAGGCGACTCAATCACTAAAAACCTAGAGAGATTTGCAGATAACTATTTTTATTTTTTTCCAGCTTCGACAGTACTGAACGCCGGCATAGCCGGTGACACTGTTGAAGCCGTACTCTACAGAGTTGCTAACATGCCTTCATACTTCCAAAATTTCTATTATTTGCGGCACTAACAATTTATGTTCTTCCTCTCCAGAAGATATTGCAGCCACTTTAATTGAAATATTGATTTTAATGCGTAAAAAATGCCCATCTGCAGTCATTCATTTATTTCCAATTTTGCCCAGATTCGATAATTTTTAGTTTAAAGTTAGTGTTACTAATTTTCATATATATTTTCAGGTGATAGAATTGTTTTCGTTTTACAGTGATAAAGTTATTTTTCATTTTTTACCTTCTGCCTTGTATGACAGGGCACTGTACAGGGCTGACAAACTTCACCTAACCAGCGCGGGAAATGCCCTCCTGGCCTACTGGATAAGTCAGTCCATCAACACCCCTGCCACCAACACCACTACTCCATCTCCTCAACCTGGCCTTACGACAACATATCCACCAGGGCATAACAAGACTCCTGCTACTAAACCTGTTCATTCAGCAGCCCCCAGAACAACCCTTTCTCCTCCACCCAGTCAAGCCCAATCTACAACTAGACCTTCATTTTCTCCCAGCCCAAGACCCACCATCTCACCAGTGTCTGGCCCCACCCTTTCAGAATCTCCTGTCTCCAGCAAAGCCACCCATTCAAAATCTCCTTCCCTTTGTCCAAGCCAGGCTACTCCTTCACAGTATCCTTCCTTGAGCCCTTCCCTTTCAAAATCACCATCCCCCAGTTGGGCTGCCATTTTGAAAACTTCCTCCAACACAAAACTTTTGAAATCTTCTCCAAGCAGGGCTACCCTTTGTGACACCCCTCCCTCCAACCCTACCCTTTCAAAGACTTCCTCATCCAGCCCTAGCCTTTCAAAGACTCCTCCTAACCCCACCCTTTCAAAGGCTCATTCCTCTAACTCTACTCTTTCAAGGACTCCTTCTCCTAGCCCAACCCTTTCAAAGACAGCTTCCCCCAGCCATACCCTTTCAAAGACAACTTCCCCCAGACCTACCCTTTCAAAGTCTCCTTCCCCTAGCCCTACCCTTTCAAAGACTCCTTTCCCCAGCCCTAGCCTTTCAAAGACTTCTTCCCCCAGCCCTACCTTTTCAAAGACTCCTTCCCCTAACCCCACCCTTTCAAAGGCTCATTCCTCCAACCCTACCCTTTCAAGGACTCCTTCTCCTAGCCCAACCCTTTCAAAGACAACTTCCCCCAGCCCTACCCTTTCAAAGTCTCCTTCCCCTAGCCCAACCCTTTCAAAGACTCCTTCCCCCAGCCCTACCCTTTCAAAGGCTCCTTCCTCCAGTCCTACCCTTTCAAAGGCTCCTTCCTCCAGTCCTACCCTTTCAAAGACTTTTCCCCCCAGTCCTACCCTTTCAAAGGCTCCTTCCTTCAGTCCTACCCTTTCAAAGACTTTTCCCCCCAGTCCTACCCTTTCAAAGTCTCCTCCCCCCAGCCCTACCCTCTCAAAGGCTCCTTCCTCTAGTCCTACCCTTTCAGACTCCTTCCCCCAGCCCTGCAGTTAGTGAGAAAGTTAAAAAGGTTACCCCTTCTAAATCTCTTCCACAAAGTCATACTTTTTCTAAATCCCTTCAAAAAAGATCTCACCCTGTTGCTGTACCAATCTCTAACATTTCACCTCCATCAAGTGCCACCATCACCCCACACAGTCCCTTTTATTCCACTTCAAACAGCCATGATGGGTCATCAAACAACAACCCAACCAAACCTATAAAGCCAAGTTGCAAGAGAAGAAAATCAACATCAACAAGGACCTCCTATCCCATACCTGCACATACTTCTAGCCCATCTAAACTCAATTCAGTTGCCAATCTAAAATCAAAATTAAACAACACCCAACACAGTTTTAGTAAACTAAAGCCAGCCCAACACAAACCTACCCAGCCCAGTCCGATCCAAACTCAACCTATGCAACCTGACCCAAGCCAATCTAGCCTCCATCATCCTAAACCAGCCCAGTACAAACCTACTCAATCCAGCCCAATCCATCCCAACCATAACCAATGCAAGCCTACGTCACCTAACCCAACACAATCAAGCTCAACAGCATGCTCTACAAATGACATCTCCAATTCAGATAATTCACCCAGCTTTATCTCTAATGATATCCAGCAACCTATTTGTTTTTCACCGACTGTTTTGGCAATGTTTCTATTATATGTACAGTTGTGGTTTCCTTTTTTTCTTTTGTTTGTTTTGGCAGAATCAAATTCCTTTCTGGCAATGGTTTGGCCATTTCCAATCATAATTCTAACAACTTTATTTTCAGTGTGTTTCCTAAATATTTCAAAAAGAAGGTTAACAGGACATAACTGTCGTGACAAAATTGATAAGCCAAGAGACGAATCAATTGTTAACCCCAACCAAGAAGACAATGAACTATCCAAAGATTCTAGTACCCACATTCTAACAACCATAAAAGCTGTGATTTACATTTTTCTCATATATGAGTCTTATTTCGATTTTATTGCTCACTTACCAATTGAAAGCTTTTCCTTGAGATTATTTTTAGCAGTGATTTTTAGAATTCAATTTTCATTGATTATTTTCTCAATGTATGTGCTGCCACAAAAAATTGTGCTTTCCCTTGTAACCATATCTGAGCAAAGAAATAGTGAAAACATTCCTGCAGAACCAAAGTCATGTTTAGCAACCTCTTTGAATTTCTTTCATACCATACGTTTTCGTACACCTAAACATAAAATAAAGGGGTTGGTTATAAGAAAAAATTGGAAGAATGTTTTAAACAGAATTTTTAACTTCAAAAAACATCTCAGGAAGCATTACCAAATTGAAATGAATCATAAAACAGAAGAAAACGAACATATAAAACATAGCAAAATATCTACATTATTACAAACTGCATTTATGTACTTGATTTTTTTTTAGCTATCATGTTTTTACCAGGTTTGATATTTGTAAACATATTAATTCCAAAAGTCCAGACTTTCTCCCAATTTATCTACAACTTACCTGACAAATGGTCAGAAAATCTTGTATCATTCCATTCATTTCTATTTTTTCAACTTCACTATTTATACATACTATGTGTTATCTTTGGTAATATGGCTCTAACTAGTTTATGTGCTGCATCTCTGTTTGAATATTTCCCCAGTCTAAATAATTTACACTTTATTTCATGTTCAGTAGTGTATGATATCTTGCACTTCTGCAGCTTTGCAACCTTTGCATGTTTATATCTTATGCTGCTATTCATTGGTGATTATGGAATATTACTGCTCGTGTTTTGCTTGGGATTTTTGTTCCAGTTTACAGAAGAATCTCTAACAGTTCATGACTTTCTATCAGGTGGGACTTTATTAGCTGTTTTCTCAATTCACGAATACATGCTTGTTGATTTGTTTAATATATTTTTATCTCTTCCTGGAAATTTATTGTGTTTTGTTCCACCATTTAAACCGCATATGATGCAGATTTTTGTCAAAGATTGGTATGGGAAATCTCACATATTTCATCTACCTCAAAATGCCACTGTATCAGACTTGTTAAAACAAATTTCAGTAAAATTCAAGCTTCCTAAAAGTGAGTATTGGTTAAGTGGTCCCGGTGGTAGAACAATGGATAAGTGCGACAAACTCATCAATTTGACCACTCTTCATGTAAGAGGAAGGTTGTTTGGTGGAACAGATCAGTGTTGCATTAAAGGGTGCTCAGAAAAAGCATCATAGAGAAAGATAACGAGTTTGTCAGGAGTTTATGAGCTAAAAATAGAACCTGATATGATCGACAGAGCAAATGACCTTCCCCTTTACATATGCAACCATCACTATTATGTCCATAAACATCGTGGCCATAAACAAGAAAATTACATCAAAGTTTCGCAACTTCAAAAAAATACTACAAAGCAAGTGAAAAAAGAGATAAAGAAGACTTGTCTACTTTCTATGGTGTCAAAACATGTTCGTCTTGCAACAACAAAAACAACACCATGTTTCCAACACATCCTTTCTGTGTCATCAACATATTACATGTGTGCATGTAACTGTTTAGATTATACGAAGGATGACAAGACTCAAGAAATAAACGGTGACATGTACCACTGCATTTCAAATAACGAAGAACAATCAAAAACATCTGATTTGGATAAAAATTACATATGCACACAATGTGGTCCGAATTACTTAAAACTCATCAAGGCAGAAAAGAAGGGACATGATCCCTCTGAAATGGGCTCTAGTAGTAATTCGGAATATAAAAATGCTGAACCAACAACTTCTAGCGATGGTGAATCAATGAAAAAATATACAGGAACCAAAAATAGTGCATCAGCAAGGCCAAATAATGGACCTTCGAGTGATCATGATATCAAAGAAGTTAGTTCAAAAACTTTTGCTTACACTTTTCCTTTTTCAAAGCATTTTTCAAGCTTGGATGGTACCAAAAGCAGAGTTGATGGGAAACCAGTTGATTATAAAGTTATCACTGATATGTTTGTAGCCATTGCTAAAACAGAATTTGCTCCATGGACAGTCTATCTACAACATGGGAAAACCGGTGTCATGCTGCACTTTTATTTGGAATCTTCTTCAGAAACCTTAGCTACAAAAAAAATGACAGTATTTTGCCCATTTGTGTTTGGTACACTATACAACATTTCATTCTCAGTACATGCACTGGGAAAACAGCTTGACAATGGCCTCTTGCCTGATGACTGTTTTAAAAATCAGAGTCAGGCAACTAATACCATAAATGGTTTGCTAGAGGCTCTATTCTTACTGCAGCTTTGTCTTCGTATTCACGATAACAGATCAGTGAAAATGATTAATATGAGACAGCTGCAGCAAATCAATGACTATGACTATGACTCCACATCTTATAAACTTGAATCAAAATACTTATTAAAGAATCGATATGGCAAGCAGATACACGAGACGACACGAAGTAGTGACTCAAATCAACCATGTGAGCGAGTATTGCTGCAATCAAAATATGCTGAAAAATGTCACAACTGTGCACTACTTGCAAAAAATATTTATTTTATTAAAGAGCACAAAACACCTCATGGTAATTCTACTTTAACTTCGCACAGTGCTCGACTTTCTGTTCTTAGTTTTGAGCAATTAATGGAGAGATACAAAAACTTGAAAATGTCTTGTAAGTACTGGAAATCAAGAACCAGACATTATATGAAACTAAAAAAAATAAAGCCCCCATCTAATTTTAATACTACTTCAACAAATCTTGGTATGCTTGTGGACGTGGCTGTTTCAGAGAATTGGTTAAAGGAAAACTCTGTACTATTTTTGCTGATAATGGATGCTATCATTGGGTTGCAAAAACAAGAGAAAGAGTTCACCAAAAGTATTGGCAAATTATCCAAAAACAAAAAAAAACCAAGAGCAAAGGGAATGAGGTATCATCCCTTGGTTATCAAGTGGTGTTGTTCATTGGCCAGCAAATGTAAGGAAAAAGGTTATGAAAATATTCGGAAAATACTTCCAATTCCGCACTGGCATACCATCAAACAATATAGACAGACTTGTTCTTCATCTGAGCCAATAAACAAAGAAAATTTGAGAAGGACGGAGAGAAGGAATTGTAAACCCATTGGAGGGATTCACTGGGATGAAATGATAATTCAGGAAGGAATTGTAGTTTGTAAACGGACAGGAGAACTTGTTGGGTTTGAAAATTTAGACATCCCTAAAGAAGTAAATAATGATTTTGATTCTACAAACAAAGAAAATTTAAGCTTTGTTTATGGAAATGTTTCTTCTGATTCCGAATCGAGTAATAATTCTTCCAGTGGCTCATCAAGTGAAAGCGATTTGGATGAAGATGCAACAGTGCAAACTCAGATGAAAACAAAAATGATTTGCCAATTCTTTTTTTCTTCTGTTGAAGGTGACTTTTCTTGGCCTGTAGCTAGTTTTCCTGTGCGACGAATGAACAATGAAAAACTCAAAGTTTTAGTTTGGAAAGTAATTGAAGTGCTGTCTAAGACTACTGTAAAAGATAGAAATATTCAGGTACTTTATGGAGTTTGTGATGGCTCTTCATACTCTCATGCATTTTTTCGCAAATCAAATGTTCAAAACCCATATAACAACAATATACCAATATGGTGGCTGTCAGATTATCCCCATATGATTAAAAAATTGAGAAATTTCATTGTTAATTCAGATAGGAATATGGAATGGTCACAACAGGAAATAAAATCCCAACACATTATTGATGTTGTTGAAAGAAAACAAACTAAACTTCGCTGGAAACACATCAAATTAAGTGCCAGAACAAAAAAGTCAGTGAAACGAGCGGTGGAAGTATGTTCTAAAGAAACTGTAAATGACATATATGAGGGTAGCTATCCTCTGGAAGAAACAATTGGAACACGCATGTACTTGAGTATGTGTGCAAAACTATTTAAAATAATGAATAACAGTACAGAGGTTGATCCATCAAGTTACAGAGAGCTTATCAAAATTTTGGTATGGTTTAAAAGGTGGCACCAAGAGATCCAAAGCACAGTACCTGACAAGGGCCAACACAAAGCTCACTGGAAAAAATTTATTTCAGAAAGAACTTACAAAGATTTGTTGAGATCTATAAGAGCATTCCTAGATTGGATCAATACATTCAAATGACCCACCCTGACACGATCATTATCCCAAAAACAATGTGCTAAGATGATGTTGAAAACTATTTCTCCTTAGAACGTGCACGGATTGCATCTGGTAATCCAACTATTCTACAATATTTCGAGTCTGCTGCAACACTAAATACAGATCTGTTACTAACATCAGAATTTGATGATTTATATGACAGCATAGGTTCATATGATCCAGTTTCCATTCCAAATGCAGTCGCAATACCTCTACTTAGAAGGAACAAATCAATACACCATTCAGAATCTCGATTAGGTTCCTAGTCATGTGATTCAACTGTAATATCACGTCTTCCTCTCACCATCACAGAAAGCACTTTTGATAAATCACAGAAGTTGCAACTCTTAAGGCAGGCAAAACAAACTTTAGACTATATTGATTTGTCAACTTCATCAACAGTTATTCAGGCTAATCAAATTATTGTTCAAGCAATGAAGAATGATGCAAATTCTCAACATCTATTATACTTCATATCTTGCTTAGATTGTGGGCTTAGAATGAAGTATTTTAACAAAGAAAAATGGAGTGAAAATTCTTTAACAAACGCACTTGTAGCCCTAAAACAGGACAGAAATTTAAAAGAGCTGTGCGACAATATGCTTATGAAAATGCATGTCACACTCACAGATAAAAAACTGGCAACTGACTTGCTATATTTGTTTGTGAATTCACCTAAAGAAGATGTGTAACATACTTGGCGGTTGATGGTTTTGGCCCGAATGCTCACCAAGATAACTCTTCAATAAGAGCATTGTTAAAGAAATATGATATGCTAGCAGAAAAGAATACAAAGACTACTCTAGATTCTATTGACAAATCTAAGAGTAAATGCCATGGCTGTGGTTTACTTGGCCACTGGGTTAAAGACTGCCCAAAATGTTACAACAAAGAATGGCTAAGTAAACAACAGTGTTTTAAATGTGGGCAATTGGGCCACTTTAGAAGAGACTGTCCTTTTCAAAAATCAAGGAAAATAAATTCTCAAACACCCCATAAAGTGAAGCTACCAACCAAGCCAAAAAAGAAGATTTGGTATCATTCAACAACTGCCTTACCCAAAATGCTTGCAGTACTAGACTGTTGTAATATGCACACAAACGATGTTTACATTCCCCTCACAACTGACAATTCAAACCCCACAACAACACGACAGCAATCAGATCAATGGTACAGGTTTCGACAGGGTAAAATTAATGGAAGCAAAGCTGCAGTTTGTTTAGGCTGGTTTGGTAAACCACTTATGGAAGGGTACTGGGAACAACTTAGAGAAGGTGCAAATGAGACCACAAGTTCAGAGACTAGTTACCAGAGTGAACTGGCAATGAAATGGGGATCGATGTGTGAAAGTAGTGCAATGGCCACATACATTTCTCAGTTCCTATCAAAAACCTATCGAAGAGGCAAAGTTTACGAGACTAGGGTACATTTTGTTAATGATAAGAGAGGAATTCCATGGTTAGCATCCTCCCACGATGGGTTAGTGAAAATTGACACTATGGTTGACGGCTCAGGAGTAGTAGAAATCAAGTGCCCTTTTATGGGGGGAAGCCAGTTCCATATAGAAATGTTTGTGCTAATCATATTCCACAAATCATGCTAGAAATGTACTCAACAAACACCAAGTGGTGTCATTATGTTGTATGGACCCCAGTTGGTTTTTTCCATATACCTTGTTGAAATAGATAAGTACATTGCTGACTTGCTTAGTTATTTGACGCAATTTTGGAAATCTGCCAACAACAGGGAAGGAACTACACCCCTATGGAAATCTGATGCCTTCAGCTTAAAGAAAAGAGCTGATGAGATTTGCAAAAAATGTAAACAGTTAGCATCTGGTAATTCAGTCAGAGATGCTAGTATTCTTGAACACCAATCTATCGATGTATTTTGGAACCATGAAAAGGAATCTAAAAGTAACACAAAATCAGGAACATCTAGAAAATGTGGAGCATGTAAAGTGGAAGAATGGAAATGTAAATTAAATCCCTGTGAAACACGGCTGGAAAGATTTAAACACAAAAAAGTTGTACTTGCCAAGCCTCAAAAAAGTTTCCAGTCATATATATGGGGCTCTGGGGGACTAGGAAATAGCTGTCATCAGGACACTATTTTAGAATTTTTTTACCATCCTTTTAGGCGTCAAGTTCAGATAACTAGTAAATCTGGACGTGGATGTGTGTTTTGGAAGAATGTTTCAGATTACGAGAAAGTGCTGCCTTTTTCAAGAGCAAAGCAAAACTCTGGAAGTGGCTGCGGGATGAAACTGACAATGAGCAAAACTATTATGCATTTGGGAGAACTGCTCCATTAATAGGAATAGTTTTTAGATTGTTGGAAAATAGTGATGAGACATTTACTTTAAATTTCAGAATTGCAGAAAAAAGAACCACTGTTTGTACCCTTTATCCCCAGATACATACACACAAAAGAACCAAAACCCATGTCATTTTCCCAATGACTGATGATGACATTTTAAAAGATCATGTGTCAGCTGACAACACGTATAAACTAAACAAAGTTCTTGAACATTTGTTTACAAGAAATAATCAGTCAATAACATCTGGAAGATGTGGAAGTGTTCTCTGTCACAACATTTCCCATGAACAAAGCTCAAGTATATCTGAAATCACAGCAGAAACAGCACAGTTTTGCAATGGAACAATCAATGTCACATCGGCAATAACAAATTCCCCACAATTTTTTTTTACAACACGAGATATTTCAAGTATATACATTCCAAATTTAAATGGGCAGGTTAGCATTTCAAACACAGAATACAAACTGTCTGGCATAGTGTATTTCAATGGCATACACTATTGGTGTGAGATGCTTTCAACTCACTTTGGCTATAAACATGGCTGGTATTTTTACGATGGGATGATGGAGGTAGAGCTCTTTACGTTGGTGAAACCCCCCAGTGTACACATGCACAATATGTTCACGTCCTTGTTTTTGAACAGTCTATCACCAATCCAAATACATATGGTAAAACATTTTCATACAAGAATGAAAAGCTAAATTCTATCATTTCAATATACAAGCATGAGTTGAATCTCCCAGACACCAAAGTCAAAATTAAGAATTTAAAGGCAATTTTGAAGCATGAAGGTGTTCCTTTTCAACCAAATGCCAGGCTTGATGAGTTGAAAGCATTAGTTTTAAATATTCCAGAAAACAAAACACACAATAGTTGTAAGGTTTCAACAACAGTTCCTGATATACACATGACAACACCTCCAAATGTAAAAGACATGTCATCTTCATGTATTAAGCGCACCCATGACACGCTAACAACGACTGGTTACACTTCAGGGTGCCACACATCAAAAAAGTTAAAGAAGAAAATATTTTCTCCTTTCAAAAATTCTTCTTTTAACAAAAACTTACAAAATATGTTGAATCATTCAAAGGTTTGCTAAATAGATTGACAGGTCCTGATGAAGATGACCACAGCTCTTCAGAAGATGAACAAGATGAACTTCCATTACATGTACATACTGTGACAGTGCCAGGTCTATTCTTTAAATACCTTGATGAACCTCTCCCCACAGAAATCCTGGAATGTAAATCAAACAATTATCTCTCAAGAAGTTTTAAATCTAATTTGCATGTGCCTTATCAAATGGTTGACACTAAGGAGTTGTGGAAATTCAGAGAGTTTGATCGCTCAATAACACCCAAGAGTAATGATGGCGGAGAAAGACTTGAGAAAATCCGGTGATATGTTCTAAAGATTGGTATTGATACGCCACTAATCCTTGCATACAACATAGATAATGGGAAGGTATATCTATCTGAGGGGAATCACAGGCTAGCTATAGCAATGAGCGAAGGGATTCCACATCTACCAGTGCATGTTAGTTCAAATTGGATAGAGCCCAATGAATCTGGCAATTTCAGAATAATAACAAACCATTTAGAGATCTCGAGAATACACACACTACTACTACTACTTGGATTACAAGTAAAATTTGAGCCAGACAAGTATTTCTAAACTTGACTAGTATGCACTTGATGAAAAGGGTATTGAAATGTACATGGCTATGGGGTTTGAATAATTGGTGAAATTTTGATAAGTGCATAAAGTGGAGAATACATGGCAGTTGGCAGGAAAGTTGGTAGAAATGTGTTGAAATGTGTATGACTGTGGGATAGAAGGGATAGTGAATTGTACATGACTGCGAGGTACTTTCTGCTGAACAATATGTCTTAATTCTCTTCCCAACTTGCACAGTTACATAATACATATAATTTTGTAACAGACCTTCATGTATACACAATACCCACATATACACATGCAAACACATACATGCATACACAGTCAGTAAGCTCGACTTGTGAATGTAAATCAGAAATTTCCCATCTTGAAATATAGCTCGAACAAACACTGGTTGATTAATTACTTAAGTCAGACTTTTTGTATCATACATCGACTGAATGAAAGTTCATAATTTCTTTTTCGTATGTTTGAGTGTGGATTTTGTTATCTAAAGTTGGGACATTTTATTTGTAACGTCCACAATACAAGGTCAAATGTTCATATATTAATTTCGTAACATAGTGTTTATAGTTTTTACAGAAGCCTAAACTATTTTGAAATATCTGGTTTCAAAATTTATGAAGTTTTACACACTCATGTGGAACTGCCTCTATAAAATGTTAGTTGTTTGAAATTGAAGACACTAGTGCGAAAACAATGTAAGTGACTTTGGATCGATTTCTCAATTCTCCAATTGTTCTTCAGTTTTAGTTTTCATAATGTTTAGGAGAATTTAAGTTTAATCTCAAGTCACTTAATACATTGTTTCTGTACTAGACACTTCAATTTCAATCATTGTTCAAAATCTGTGAAAAACTAAATCACTTCAAAGATTTTTGTAACAAATGATAAGGCTTATTCTACAAGATCAGTATCACAGATTGAAGTATTGAAAGTAAATTGAAAAAAAGAATAAGTTCTATCTACTTGGAAGCATGCCAAGTATATATTAACAATTATAATTATTTCCTGATAGTATTCTTGGACATTTTCATCTGACCAGTCCAGACCTGAATAATGGTATATAAAAACAAATGGATCATCGGAGCTAACAACAACTTGAACTCATGCAGATGATAAAGTTGCAAGCAAAGCATGGAGCCAGTGTAAATATGATATTGTTGATGGCTGACACTGACGGAATGCTCATTTCAATTTACAGCACACTTCAAAAATAAATTAACATAGCATCAAGACAATAGTTCTGCTGGCAAACACCATCTGAACCCTGTTCAAGTGTCAAAACAACTCAGTAATGCCGTGGAAATGATGAGAACAGAATATATAAAAGTATTTATCACCATAAATTATATCACACACAACAGCACTGACACCATGACTTGAATTCTGCTCAAGAATCGTTGATGGCTGGCATTCATATCATGTTAATACTAATGAATAACATTGTTGATTGCTGACTAGGAAGCGATAAAAAAGCAATTCTGCAAGCTCATAGGCTAAGCAACATTGTTCATGGCTTTAAACAAAGCAATATGATAAAGCAAATGAAATCTAGCATTGCTGACAACCAATAGAATGTTCAACCACATCAACCTAAACATTACAGTGAGAAATAAGATACTATTAGCTGTTGATGGAGAACAACTACAATGTCTTCCTAAGCTTGAATGCAACACGAATACAGCATATGAAACAGTGATGACTACAGAGAGATTCCAAATGGTTCAAGTAAAACAACTTCAGTTACAACATCCCAAAACCGTCAGCTACATGCACACAGTTGGAGAATGAATATATGTTACGTTAACTCATTGCTAAGCTGTGCATATTTGATGGCTTTTAGTGCTGGTATGCCTGCTGCCTCAATAGATAATATAACTGACATTATAATTGCTATAATTATATAACATTGTTGATGGCCAAGCAATTAGAATGAGTGCTTTTAAACATTTATGCCTGTAACTTCATACAAAATGTATACCTAACTGTTAATATAACAGTCATTATATATTAATTGCTTTGTTCAAGCATGCACACCATTATGTTTTTAGATAATACAATATGTGTTAAAATCAATAGTAACCCATAATATAATTTACACATATAATTTATCTGTAACTGTATTGGAATTCATGACTGCTTTTATCCTACATAAACTTTGTTAACAGTTGTCTAAAGGTGCATTTGATTGACTTATTCTGAAATAGGAGTGCTCCCCCCTCCCCCTTAATCCCTCTCCAAGTAATCCAGTTCCAGAATATGTTCAATCACATACATCTAACTAGTTAATATAATAACTTGGTAATCGAAAGTTGTCTATCAGGCATATAGGCAGTGGGTGTGAAGAATGCTTACAAACCCCCCACAGGCATGAGGATTTGACAAAAAACTAATTCGGTTAACAAAATGTGAACCTGTGGGAAAAAAACAGAGTTGAACTGTCTTTTTTTGATCACCTCCATAAAAAGGCACAAAGTGCAGTCCAAGGCAACCCATTTTTTCAGATTTTACCTGGGAGTTCATGCCTCAGAACCTTTGTGCCTGATAGTATTTATGCTTGATTATTCATTTACTCAGATCTTCAGCTTAACATATGACATACAAATTATCATAAAAACAACTTGATGTTAGCAGTATCACTAGTTACAGTATATAAATATAGATCACAATGTATCTTTAGAGAACTGTAATGAATATACTACCAGATGATACAGTAATAGTTGAATAAACTTTTTGCAAATATATTAATTAGTTTACAAATCCAAATATATTAGACATTTATCTTAATTTCAGTGTAGGTTATTGATACTTTTGGTGTTCGGAAAATTGCTTTAATTTAATGCGTAAGTTCCCCTCTGTTTGTACGAGCCTTATGCTCAAATTCTGTCCACCGTGTAAAATGGGCGAATTCATCTGAACCATTTATTAAATAGAAAAAAATCGACCACGTGACGAACGTTCATGCAGTTATACATGAATGACACATTGTGTATGTCCAAAATATGATTACAACAGTTTTGAACTGAACTATATTAATTCCTTCCCATCATATCACAAATAAAAACATATATGCCTGAATTCATTTCATTATTATGACAAGTGACCAGCGTGGTAAGTGGTAATGGAAAATTTTTGATTTTACCAACTGTCGCGCGAAACAAATTTCTCGTCTACATTTAAATTTGTCAATTATCATTTTCACATCGCAAAATATTAAAACAACTGACCCTGTCCCAAACCTTAAAAATTTGTTATTGGATAAACAGCAGTAATCGCCAAATATAAATGTAGAGAGGAACCACCAACCTTTCGCACCTCTGTACAGTTCATATTCAGTTTTTTCTTTGTCTTCTGGCAGAGAGACCACTGCACGCGTTGTTCAGTTCCCTATCCATGTGCAACAACAGATCAGCATCAGTTCAATGACTTGCGGGCGAGAGAAAATGGGTTTCTGGAAGCATACGTTGTTAATTGTAACATTTTATCAGTTTTTCATTATGTTCTGCTTTTCTTGTGCTGTTGACCTCGAAGTTTGATGGTGCGTGAAGACACCTTTCGATCCAAAGTTGTCGACCACTTAATTTGACTTCGATCCCTGGTCGCCATTACAATTAATGCCGCACTCTTGAGTTCTGTGTTTAGTACCGTCGCAAAGTTAATACCGTTACTCTCTTCCAAAAAGAATTCGTGAGAAAGTTAAAGTAACATTGCTACAACTCTTTGTATGCAAAATATTAAATGTAACCGAAGTGATGTTTCAAAAACAGCGATGAAATTTGCGTTTTCAAATTGAACTTTGTGAAGTTTGTAAAAAATGCATCTTTTTACGTCCGCCGTTTCTTGGTCAGCGAGCAACTTCAACAGGAAGTAAAATGTCAACCAAATGACGTCACAAATCGCCGGTACGTTGGACTACGACCAAACCAACCAGTCTTCGGTCCCTGAAGCAGATACATAGCAATGTCCTGGCTTACTCCTACTCATTCTTTCCTCGAACTGTTAGGACTTGGAACTATCTCCCGGACTTTGTCACATCTGCTCCAAATGTAAATGCCTTAAATCTAAAATCAGCCGCACTACTCTGTGTTCCATCTATCAGAGTTCCTCACCATCTAAAAGGTTACAATTGGCCGCTGACTGACCACCCTAGCAATTAGCGTAAACTAACTTAGGGAAACTTATTTAAGTATACATGTTACCTCAGACACCTCAAGAAGCTAGATCAGTTTCACCCCCGTTGTCTCCGCAAGATCCTGGGGATTGCATGGATGGACAAAGTAACGAACCAAGATGTCTTACGTCGAGCAAATCTCCCAGGTGTAAAAGCTTTTATCACTAAGTGTCTGGTCACGTAATGCGTATGGACGACAGCCGCTTACCCAAGCAAGTCTTCTGTTCAGAACTGGCCAGTGGCAAACGCAAACAAGGGGGACAGCGAAAACGTTACAAAGACTGCCTGAAGAAATTCTTATGCGTTTGCGATCTCCCCATTCCCTGATGG
>JANSTQ010019456.1:0-16271 GCA_026167885.1 Bergia puertoricense | reverse complement strand
ATTTATTTGTTTATAGCTATCTATATTCAAACACAATAGGGATATGTCAGGGATAAAGGGGGAAAAAGGTCGAGTCTTTCTGTTTGTTGAGGGAAAGATTCAATTCTCTAATATAAAGCTTTTCCTGCAGCAAATAGTCTCAATTTGTTTTGCATTTTTTAAGAGGCTGCCGCCTAAAAACAGACCAACTCATTTTCGCTTCAGGAATGGGATTCTTTCATATTTGCCCACGAGTTAAGTATTGTTTAGTAACAACTGAACTGCACTTCTTTTGTTTTAATTCCGTCTTACTGGAAAGTTATAGATCCGGGAAGATTGCACGGTCAAAATAGCCTCTCATCCTCTTTGTTGAGACTAAAAATCTTTGCGGCTTCCAAAATCCTCCCACGTGTCGTTTTATTTAGTATTATCGACGTCAACTAATTGAGACGGATTTATTTATTAGTTTTTGCTATTTGGTTTTGCCAAACTATCAAATAAATTTATTTCAGTTGCCAAAACCGTTCCTCTATTCGAGCGACTTTCGCTTCAAACGCAAACACGATTTTTCTTTGTTTACAAATCAGCAATTTTCTCAAATGAGGCACCTAGTGCTTGTGTCTAAAACAACTAAAGATAGTTGTACAAAGTTGTGAAAAAATATTTGTGGTAGCACGAACAAACAACAAATAATCGAGTTGGCAAACTCACCCAAAATTTGCGATTTCACAATATCTCACGTCGTCTGTTGTTATTTCCTTTGACAAATAACGCAACGGGAAACACTATAATTTCTTCACAAAATCCATTCAGTTGATTCTTATCAATTGAACCCAAGTTATAATACCATTCACATACTGTTTATCTGAAAATGTTTAAAGAAACAGGTTTCTTGAACAACAATAGATTGTTATATTACTCTGGCTGCCTATACGTGTATTGTCTGCAGAATCATTTCCACTTGGAAGAATATGCAGCACACAGTGGCCACATTGGAAATGGTACACATTGAAATGGTACACATTGGAAATGGTACACATTGGAAATGATACACATTGGAAATGGTACACAACACGTTGTCTGTTCACTATTGCAGGTTTTGCTTCAACTGATCTTAGATCTTCAATTATTTTTGTGCTAGTGAAAACGGGGCACAAGTGGGCTCAGTATCTGCGCTAAGATCTTTTGGTTGTTTTCGTAAGTATACGGTATTTGCTGACCGTTGGTCTTTAAAAGGTAATACAAAGTGAATCGGTGGCGGTTCGTCTCAATTTTCAATACTGAAGATTCAGCTTAAAGATTACTCAGAACGTTTTAAGTTACTGACGTTGTTAAGATGATAGGATATTTGAGGTATAAGAAGATGCTTTTTAGAGCTTGACATTCTTTTTGAAAATCACTCATTGAGGAGGACAGATGTTGTGCTCTGTATAACATTATTCTCAGTAAACATTTCTTCGTTTGTTAAAGCGGCTGCACACAAAAAATAGCATCTGGTAAGCATAAGTTTGAAATTACTTAAAATTCATTGAGCGGTATCCTTTGGCTTGCTACAACTGTAATCAGACTGTGCGTTACTGTTAATACGAAGTGTGACCATAGATAGTATAATAAAGCCTATAACTTTTCCTTGTTTTCCTATTTGGTGGCTAAATTAGATTTATTGATAATTTGAGATTGTTAATTGAATTGCAAGTAGTGAAGAGTTGTTGGAATAAACGTAGTATACTTAATACAGTGATGTTTCAATCTGAAAATGCGCATGGCAGAAAATCTGCAAATGACTATTGGTTATATTTGTCTTCAGATATGCAGTCTATCAATCCACTGTGCTTGATTGACAGAAACGTAAAACTAATTTAGTCCAGACTAGAATATTGTTTTCTAACACATAGCAGAAGGAAAAGATGTGCCAAAGAAAAGTTTTTCGTAACTTGCGTTAAGAAACATACTTACAGGAACTTGAGTTCGTTTTCCAACTTAATAGCAGTAAAAACAGTAGTATAATGGTTGTTTATTAAAATATTGCGTTAAGAAACATAAAGAAAAATGAAAATTCAAATGAAGAGTAATTTAGCTGCTATTTTTAGATGTGTTACTTACAGTTCTTCTAAAGATGTTAATCCTGTAAATACGCCCGGGGAGATGTCTATTAATTCGTTCTTAAACAGTTTGCTAATAAAGAAACAACTGTGATGTTACAAGCAACTCATAAAAATGTGATTAATCACTCAATAACTTATTTTCGTTAAATTATCTACTCGCAGGGTAATTGGACTCCAAATTAATAAACTATTGGAATAATCTTAACATGTTTATTGTATCGTTGTTCCTATTTATGAATGTAAGTGAAAGCAAATCTGGGCACTTCAATTTGTATTCAGATATGCAGACTGTTATTTAGTTATTTTAGCTGTGTAGCCACTTAATTTAAAGACAAATTATTCGTGTTTTTTTTTCAATTTAAAATATATTTTTCAACTGTTCCTAATGGTACAAATAGAAGATTGTTGGTGGTGGTGTTGCTTAATTGCATTTAAATGACGGAAGTCCAAAACCTATGTCCAAACCAGATATATTTTTCTAAATTAACGCAGCAGCGAATATGATAGTATAATGCAATTGTGTTAGAAAGCACAGATAGAAGAAATTAAAAAAATCCAAAAAATCCAATGAAGAGTTTTTATGATTACATTCGTAGACGTATTACTTACAGGTCCTGTAACGTCGTTAATCCTGTAAATGCACCTTTGGCAATGACTGCTATCTTGTTTTCTACCAGATTCCTAACAAATAAACAATTGTGATTTTACAGGCAGCTCGTAATCACCCAACAACTGCTGTATTTTTTTGCAACACGAAAACTCACAAGAAATGTGTCTTCAAGTACTAGTTGAGATCCCTAACAAAGAAACATCTTTGATCTTACAAGCAACCAATTCGTTTCAGGTCATCTTTCTGATATAAGATGATTCGCATATTTTCTCGATCAGTTATAAGACCTGTTGGATATAAATCCCCCTTGATTACATGTCCCCTTCTGTTAAAATTGCCATACAAATGTAAACTTAAATATTGAGAGATCTATTTCTGGATAGAAAGTTATGCATATTAAACCTCGGTTACGTGTCAGGAATGAATGACTAAAATGGGTTTAAAAGTTCCCTTTGCGGGCAACATACGCAATGTTAAAATCATAACAAATAAGACATACAACATGCATTTAACACTTCATTCTTGAAATAATTTTGTCAATCTAAATGTTCATGTAATAAAAACGGTTTTGTTTCCCGCTTTCCATACATTTATTAATACTGTTAGCGCAAGCCGTCGATGTTTTTGCTGGAACCCGAAACTGAAGTGCACTTTTGAGATTAGCTCATGATCTTTTATTTATTATTTATTTATTCATTTTGCGCATGCGTTTTGAAAAAGGCGGCCATTGCAGGTTAGAACCACAACGGTTCAGGAGCCCTTTGTCCATGTTGTCCAAAAGAGGCACAAGATTTTCTTTAACTGTTTTCAGACTCTGCATTTACCTTTAGGTATAAGTGATACTATAGATCATACAATGAATCCACTAACTTTTTTTATGATTTATTTATTTGGCGGCTAATTTATATTTATTGATAGTTTGAGATTGTCAGTTGACTGATAATTAACAACGAAGTTTCGGAATGAACTTGATATTTCAATTTGAAAATGTTCATGTTAACAAATCTGTGAAACAACATTGGTTACATTTTTTCTCCAGATGTGCAGGTTTTTAATCCGTTGTGTTTGACTGATGGATACCAAAACCAAAATTTCAACTGGAAATTTGTTTTTTAACATAACGTGGCAGTGAAATCGTTGGTAGTGATTAGCGCCTCGGTGTTTGCGTTAAGAACCATAGACAAAGGAAAATAGTTGAATAACAAGTTATCAGGCTGAAGAAATCAAGAACGTATTACTTACAATATCCGTAACGACGTTAATCCTATAAAAGTGTCTTTATTGATGGTTCTCATTTTGTTCTCAGACAGATCCCTAACAAAAAACAAAATAGCAAATGTGATTTTACAAGCAACTAATCAGCATATGTGTGTAATTACTCAACATCTGCTGGCCGTTAAATGTTCATTGATGGTTGGCTATTTTTTGAATAGGGTCCAGCAAGCAGCACTTGGAAGACTTTTGCTTCAGTTTGTAACTTTTTGTTTAGAGATCTTACGCGTTTCGTCCTTGCTAGGACTTCGTCAGAGATAACTACAGAGTTACAAAGACGCACTATTTAAACTGTCCAAAACTGAGGAAATTAGCGGTTACAACATCCGCATGCATAACTTAGCGATGAATCAGAGCGCACATTTACAATAATGCTGAAGCTGATAATAATTTTGTGGAGGCCGAAAAAATACTCTTATTTACAAAGATTAGATAAAGCTGCTGTTGTTTTATAGCAAACAACTGTGTTAAGATGAGGCACATATTTGCCAATGATCTTGCGAATGCCCGCGTGCGCAAACAACAAGCTTTCTATTAGCGGAGTTTGGTTTCCGTCCAATGAGCCACTTCCGTCTGCTAGAGTACTTTATACTGTTGAACACTGGCAGCAAAAATCTGCCTGGATAACCCCTGATGATGAAGGCGTCTCCAAAATACCTCACGAGTATGACTAAAGGAATAGAAAGTGGAACTATTACGAGAATATCTCATAAGTTCGCTTCGGATGAAAGCCTTCTTGTTACTAGCAGGGTGAAAAGATTCAAAGGGAATGTATAAGTACTTTTTAAGCGGCTTCTGAAAAGTAGAAAATTGCAGCTTGTTAGAGCTAAAATCTTTGTAAATAAATAAATCTAAGAACGAGACGCTAATCTCACTGACGACGTAGTAAGCTTAACGCGCTCGTCTTGTGTGTTGAGTTGCGTAATAAACTCCTCAAGTAAATCCCTAAGGCCTATCCAGATAATAAATACATCATCAATAAAACGCTTGTAAAGTGCTAAATTGTGTGAGTATGAATGTACAATCTCTTTCTCGAGAAAATACATAAATGCATTAGCTATGGTTACTGCAAAGGGACTACCCGTTGCTAATCCATAATTCTGGTGGCGAATACTAGGGCAAAACTCGGAAATTAGAAAGTTGTTCTCAAGTACAATTCGAGCAAACTGCACTAGAAGTGGAGTCGTGGGAGAATTTGCCTCTCGAAGTAAGAGATCAAGGGTAACCAATGCTTTCCTAGTGTCAACATTGGGATATAAGGCTGTTACATCCGCTGTGACAAGAAAACAATCATCGGCCGGTGATTCCAACGACTCCAAAATCTGAATACTTTCACCAGAATCCCTTAGAACAGTTGGCATTCTAATAACTGGTGTAGTCATTTCGTCCACAAACACACTAATAGGCCTAGTAATATAGGAGTATGAAGCTGCAATTGGTCTGCTAGCTATAGGTGTCTTGTGAATCTTAGGTATAATGTAGAATTTAGCTGGATTTTGGCTGCTGGGGTCAGAGTCCAAACTACGTAAATACGTATCTACATTAGGACTAATAAAATCACTATAAGTAGCAATAAGATTATCACGCAGATCAATAACCTGTTGCCGCTTGAGGGCCCATTCATCTCTACTGACTACAGTATAAGGCTTAGGGTCATTTAAGTGTTTCGATGTCTCAATTCTAACCCACTCATTTGGCACGAGCGCAGGACCGAGATTTTCATCCGTGTTAAGCACTGTCCCTGCATTGAGTCAAATCCACTCTATCCTCCTTTGAAATGTTGTTTTGCCATCTCGGCTTAATAGAAGTGAAGCTAGCTCGGATTTTGCAGCTAAGGTGATGCAAGTTTTCTTCAAGGTCTGGGTCTTCACAAGGGGGATTCCAGCCAGACCTGACATAGAGTCTAGGGTTGAAATCTGGATCCGCAGGTTCATTGACAAACCTACAGTGAAGGCGTACACTGCGACAGAAAGCTCGTGTTTGATCATTAAGCTGCTCGACAGGCGGTGGCCGGAGGGTTTGCCTAAATTTCAGACCCAAACCCAATAGCTTTGCCTGGTTAGCAGTCAGTTCAACAGAGGAAAAGTTGTGGAATTGCAAATTTCGTGGTACCAAGTCCAAGATCGGTCGTTTTGCTATTTTTCCAATCCATTTGAGATACGGAGATCGTTCGTCTACTTTACAGTGCCTTGGGCGGGTGTTGAGGGACTTTGAAATCTCCTGCTGGACAATTTCTTTAATGCTTTGCTCGTTGATTTGAAAGCCCTCGGTGTCCATTCTTTCTTGCCTTCGCTTTTCTCTTTCTGCTTTGTCAAAGTTTTCTTTCAGAGCTTTAGAAGCCCGAAAACTTGCACATTGGCAGTAGTAATCCGTAAGGCCGTAGCGGTTGCCGAATAATTTGTAGCCGCCTGGTTGATATAGCCCAACCCTCGAAAGACCTGAAGGAGGTCTTCCATTTGGTGAACGTTTAAAAACGTTTATCCGGAGGCCCAAAATTCTTATCAGCTTCAGCATTATTGTAAATGTACGCTCTGATCCATCGCTAAGTTATGCATGCGGATGTTGTAATCGCTAATTTCCTCAGTTTTGGACAGTTTAAATAGTGTGCCTTTGTAACTCTGTAGTTATCTCTTACGAAGTCCTAGCAAAGACGAAACGCGTAAGATCTCTAAACAAAAAGTTACAAACTGAAGCAAAAGTCTTCCACGTGCTGCTCCCTGGACCCATTTCAAAAAATAAACTAACATAACGTGGCAGTGAAATCGTTGGTAGTGGTTAGCGCCTCGGTATTTGCGTTAAGAACCATAGACAAAGGAAAATAGTTGAATAACAAGTTATCAGGCTGAAGAAATCAAGAACGTGTTACTTACAATATCCGTAACGACGTTAATCCTATAAAAGTGTCTTTATTGATGGTTCTCATTTTGTTCTCAGACAGATCCCTAACAAAAAACAAAATAGCAAATGTGATTTTACAAGCAACTAATCAGCATATGTGTGTAATTACTCAACAACTGCTGGCCGTTAAATGTTCATTTCTGGTTGGCTATTATGAATTTTATGTCAAAATATGTTCCAACACGTAAATCCGCTAGAAATGAGTCATGAAACACGAACCAAGATTAAAAACAAACGAGAGGCTGGGGTGGAGTCAGAATTTTAGCGAAGAGTTTCTGAATAACTTCTTAACATTATTCAGACTAGGGGAACAAGCTGAAAGTTCCGGCGCCATCTTTCAACCTTTCTAGCGAAAGAACCATTCCATGCACAAGGCCAGAATGTTGGACTTTTTCTAAATCTTATCGTGGCACATTTTATTGTTTCAAACTTGTGTTGACTAATTACCCCATTTCAATAGCAACCCATTTTTAAATGACAGGTCATTCTTTTTTCTTCTATTTTCAGAGTTTTCTTTGATTATTCCACTTCTTCTCATTTTATGTGCTTGCGTTTTGTGGATTTTTTGTGGATTGCAATACATACCAACATATTTTCAATCATTTTACCTGAGTTAGGACACTTTTTGTCGTCATCAAAAAATTCAAGATGGCCGCCAGACAATTTCAAGATGGAGGAATTAGGACGTCATGTGACGTCATAGCCGACAAAACAATATATCATTAACTTAGCTTTCACTTAATGTTTTACCATGGCAAATTTAGTATTATACCTTTAATAGTTTTGGAGTTATAAGCCGCGGGCACTGAATAGGGTTGAGACTCGATTATTACATTTTGCAAAATCTATATTATTACGTAATTTTTCTTTGGTTTAAGGGAGCGCTTGAACCATGTGACCATCTAATTTTTTGTTACATGAAGGAGTTTTGGTGAAACCAAACAAAAATATTAGAACTCTTTTGATTGAGTTTCATGTATTTACAACTATGTTATAAAGTGCCATCCAAACTTTTAGCTGGGTTTAACAGTTTTTCTATTTTATTTATTTATTTATTTATTTAATACAATATTTATACAGGGGCATCTATTTAACTGAAAGCTAGTTTGAAAGATCCCTGTATTAAACAAAAGTGAAAAAAAGTGAAAGTAATTTACAAATCAGAGAAGCAACATGCATTGTCAAAATACTACTAAGACACAGATTAAATACAAGTAACAGAACAATACTACAAAGATTTCAGATGACGCTTTGTAGATCTTTTAAAACTCTCAGTGCTAACAGATTTTCTGATGTTCAGGGGCAGAGCATTATAGGTTTTCGCGCCACTGTATCTAAAACTTCCTTGATACTTCACTGTCTTTGCCAATGGGAGACGGAGCAGATCTCGATGTCTCGTTGGACAGTTGTGAACTTCTGATCTCGCGCGTGTATGAAGTCCGATAACAGGTAAGTTGGAGCTAAGTCATATAACGACTTATACAGCAACACGCACTTCAAGTAGTCTCTGCGGGCTTGCAAGTTCGGCCATTGAAAAAGTTCTTTTGTTTCAGAACTGCCAAAACTTCTGCCTTCGATTATACAAGCAGCGCGACGGTTTAGCTTTTCAAGGTATTCTTTGCCACCAACACCGCAGCTGTCCCAGACACAGGCACAGTAGTCAAACAAGGGGTTGTTTTATAGAAATACTGCAAAGACAATTATGTTGTTGCTGCTGATGTTGTTGTTGTTGTTGCCTTTAACTGACTGAAGCTCAAAAATTAGTGTTGCAGTAAAAATGATTTCAATGATTAATGATTAACAGTATATTATATTCCAAGTTTTAAAATAAATTTTGATTAATAAGTTATTAGGACGTGTTACTTACAGTCTCTGTAACGACATTAATCCTGTAAATGCAGCCTTGGCGATGGTTCTTACCCGATCGCCATTCAGATAACTAACAAAGAAACATTTGCTATTTTACAACCAGTTTATAAAAATATGTTTGTAAGCTGTGAACAACTCGTGACCATTAAATTGTTATAATTGATTTACAGTTACAAAGCTATTGTTGAAATTTAAGACATAGCTAAGGGTTTAATTTGAATGTCAAGTTAACAAAGTTGACAGTCGTAGAGGTGTTACTTACAGGTTCTGTAACGACGTTAATCCTGTAAATGCACCTTTGGAGATGGTTCTTATGTTGTTCTTACGCATAAACCTAACAAGGAAGAAATTGTGCTTGTAAAAGCAACTTACGAACATATGTGCACAACCTTTCGACATTTGATGTTTTCAAAATGCTCATATTAGGTTTTAGTGTATACCACACAAGTGAATAGCGCTTTTCGTGCGTTCTGATTGGTTAACTCGGGGGTAATTAGCAAAGTACTATCCATCTCCAATCAGCCGAAGAGAAACAAAAATGGCTTCCCGTTTTTTGGTTTTTTTTTAATCATTTCGTTTCGTTTTTTTTTGGTCCGTTAGTTAATCAGGTTGTGTGGTATATACTAAAACAATTATTAACCTCAGTGTCGGTGAAAGTGGTGGATAATTGTAAATTGGTAATAACCAAACAGGCGAATAGCACTTTTTGCGCGCTCTTGTTGGTTCATCAAATACCGAATATCCCGTGCTATTCACTTCGGTCACTCATGCATGAAACGAGCGCTGCGAGATGAACATGTGTAAGACTGAGGCTCTTTTTTCGCTCATCCTTTTTGTTGCAAAACATGGAAATAAATTATTTTTAAAAATGCTATTCACCTGTTTGATTAATACTAAAACAATTATCCCATCCAGTTCGGTGCCTAGCGATAGATATCTACCTTGGTGCATTCGCGCTTCGGTGAATATCCACCACTTAAGTTATCTCCACTTCGGAAGATAATTGTTAAATATGAATATGTTGAGATATCTGCCAGATACCGCTTTGCTTAAATTTGCATGTGCTTTTGCTATATTCCTTTGGTTAAAGGGATTCGCTTAAACCGTATGAACCACCGCATGATCCGCTCAGCGAGAAAGATAGCTATTTACTTGGAGCTACATCTATTCACAATCTATATCAAAAAGTGTCGACCAAACTAAATGTGTTTTTCTCCTTATTCCTCTTGTGAAGAAAACATCCTTCGGTCAGGTTAAACGGTGTTTACAATCTCGTAAAAATGCCTGGTTGTAGTCCCCTAAGTTATAGGCTCCCTCCTATATACGTTCTCTCGGTTATACGCGCTCTTGGCTATCTCCCTCCTATATACGTTCTCTCGGTCATACGCGCTCTTGATTATAAGCTCCCTTCTATATACGTTATCTCGGTTATACGCGCTCTTCGTTATAAGCTCCTTCCTCTATCAGCTATTGCAGTTAAACTAGTCCCCTCAGTTATGTCAGCTCCTCTTGTTTTAAGACACTTTTGTTTATTATCCTGTTCAATGAAAGGTCTCATCGGTTAAATATCCTCTCGGTTATAAGCCGTTTCAATAATGAGCCCGCTCAGTTGTAAGCTCCCTCAGCTATAAGCTCCTTCAGATATAAAAACCTTCCGATCTGAGCCCCTCTGATTAAAAGCCTGCTCGGTTAAAAGCCCATTCTGTGTAAGATTCCTCCTTTTTATGTGTCATCTAAACACAAACTTTAGAAAAGAATTTCTTTAGAAATAAAGTCATACTATTAAGCTTGTAATGTATGTCAACAATGGATAATATTGACAAGGATTAAATCGCGAGTAAAATACGCAACCGATCACGCTAAAACCAGAATCAACATGACATATACCATACTTCAACACTTTATTTTTGAAATAGTTTTGTCGATTGTAAAGTTCGTGTTTCAAGGCAGTTTCATTGCCTTCACACACAGTTCTGCCGGAACCCGAAATTGAAGTGCACTTCTGAGAATAGCCAACGAAATCAGGTGCAATTTATTGAATTAGACAATCAAAGAAGCATCCAAATCAACATTTTTTCCTTATTTTTTGCTTTGCGCGCTCCATTCATTTTGAAGAAGGCTGAATAGAAGGCTAGGACCACAGCGGCAAAATAACCTTTTGTCCTGGGTTGTACAAAATATATACACGAGTGGGGCGGAATAAACAGAATATCTTAACTTAGTTGACTCCGTTTATTACATTTTGATATATTTCTAAAACAAAAAATATAAATTCTGTTATATATGACTTTCAAGTTACTCAGATTTTATTTCACGTTTTACTTTGGCTTGATTTAGCTGCCTTCAAACTCTGCCTTAAGTCATTGTTAAGCCTATCAAAAGTTTGATCATAACACTTATGGTAGATCCGCTACATGTTTTCTTTTTATTATTATAATTATAATTATAATTATCCGTCATTTATTGTTTGAGTTTGTTGAATTTCTCGTATGTAATGAAAAATTTGGTAATAAATTTAGCAAGCAAAATGCAGTGTTGGCTCAGTCTAAGTGTTTACATTTAAGCACATCTGTGAATGTCGATGGGTTGGATTTGGTCTCCGGATATGCTTTTTTTTTAATGTAATTTTGTTTGACTTGACAGAAGCTCAAAACCAGTGTCGAGAAAAGAAATGAGTTTTTCAAAGCAACGTATTAGTGAAAGAGATGGTAATAGTAAAGGTATTCGGAACTTGTGTTGAGAGTCACAGTAGATAAAGAAAAATAATTAGAATGAAAAACTAGCAGACTGAAAAGTTCGAAGACATGTTTAATACTTACAGTGTTCGTAACGACGTCAAATCTTTAAAGTTGCCGTTGGAGATGGTTCTTATTTTGTTCAAACCCAGATCCCTAACAAAAAAAAAGTATGACTTTTTTAAGCAACTAATAAACATACAAACAGCTCATAAACATATGTATGTAGCCATTCAACAACTGCTTTCCATTAAATGTGCTCTCCTCAGGGAAAATCGACTCCAAATATTGGAATAAGTTCACCATATTTTATGTTAGGCTGCTTCATTCTGAAAATGTACTTGTAAGCAAATCTGCAAAAATCCATTTGTGTTCAGATAGAATTTGTTAATCAGTTATTTTGGTCCCCAGCCACCTAAATGAAGTTAAAATTTTTTTTTTTTTGATGTGAAATAGTTGCAAATGGTGCAAACAAATATTGTGATGTTGATATTGACTTGTTCCGATGTTAACACTTGTTATATTAATTTGATAATATTTTTGCATTCGATTATAAGCAGCACAAAGACCTCGTTACAAGAGTCTCCATTATAAGCCGACCAAAAACTTTTCAGAGATATAAACAATCACCTGATCATTGATATTTTTTTTTTAAAATCTTATGCATATGAACTTGGAATTGCTCAAACTTCACCGAGCGTTATCCCTTGGGCCTTGACGTATGTGGAGTTCGTATAACTGAGATGGACATTATAGTAAAGGCCCAAGAATTGGCGCTGTCCACACCCAAAATGATTGTGTCAATTATTCAAGTCATTTAAAAACTTTTTAATTTAAACATATCAAGGCTATTGTAATTGTTGGTAATTATATCAAATGTAACGTTTAAGATGAAATCATAAATACAACACACTCCTTCTTCGTTGTTGACGACATTTGGTTTAATAATTGATTAGAGATTAATGTGTACATTGCATTAACTCTGAATTAATGACAAGTGTTCATAAAGACTTATAGCACATTTAGTTAAGTGCTGTTTCAGTCTAAAAATGAACATATCAGAAAATTTTTAACTTCCCAGCACTTCTAACTGCCTTTAGATAAGCATTCTATTAATCAGACTACTGGTACTTCAAGTTTCATTTTGATTGCTTTAAAGCTTCAAGTTTTACGTTGGAAAAACGTAGGGGGGGGAGTCAATTCGACCCTCCCCCCCCCCCCCCCTTCCCCTTGGACGTTCGAGGGTTAAGTTAAAATTTTCCTTTCTATCAATGTAATTTTGACTTTCAAAGCCGTGCAAATTCAATTATATTGTTTGCTTTTGATGTAATTGTCTGACTTATAAAAATCCAAAAATCCCAAGCCCAGATTGGGAATTCATATTCCAACGTAAAGTATACCAATACGTTGAAGCTGAGTGGATCATAGATAAAAGAATAGCAAAAGAATCAAATGGCGACAAACGTAGACATATTACTTACAGTTCCTCTAACGACGATAATCCTGTAAATGAGACATTAGAAATGGCCGTTATCCTGTTCTCATTGAGATACCTAACAACAACAAAAATGTGATTTTACAAACTTTTCATAAACATGTGTCTGCAATCTTACAACAACTGCTGTCCCTTAAATGTTCGTACTGGTTGGCTGTAATCAAGTTAATGTCGATATATCTACCAGTACCAAATAACTGCGAAAAATACACCTCAGTAGCAGCCGAGATTAGAAACAAATGAATGCGATCCTGGATCGATGATAGGATTTGAGCGAAGGAGGATCAAACTGACTTTTGAGGGTTTGATTGTAATATTTTTTAGTAAAAATGTTACCGTTTTGGTCAAAGTCTACAAGTATAATGCATCTTTTTTCTATTTGGTTAAAGAGGTTGGTTTAACTGTGTGAGCTTTCCTATGGTCCGCCACAGAGAGGACATCAGAGATTAAACCAAACTTTTTCGCTGATTTCTACTTGTATTTACAATTCGGCTCAGTATATTATAAAATGTCATTCAAACTTAATGTATATATCTCCCTTGCGTAACAGTGAAGAAAACATATTTCTGCTAAAAATAATAGTGTTAGAATTGTCTTCGCTTATAAGCCCCTTCGTTTTTATGCTTTGTCAGTTATGAACTCCATCGGTTGCGATCCCCTTCGGTTATCAACTCCTTCGCTAAGAGCACGTTTAGTTTGCGTTCTTTGATTATAAGCCCCTCAGTTATAGGCAGCTTTGATGTTAAATTCCTTTAATTACAAACCCCCTCGGTTAGGTGAAGCTCCATCGGTTCAAAGAACGTTTGTTGTCCAATTATAGATCCCCTCAGTTACAAGCTTTTTCGGATGTTAGATCGTTCGCTTATTTTTTCGCTCAGTTATAAAACATGTTGGATATAAACTCCCTTAATTAAATGTCCTCTCGTTCATAAGTGCTACGCATAGAGATTATTTCATAGTTTGTGATCGGCGCGTACAGATTTTATTTACGAGTGGTGAAGGACAGCTCGACAAACGGGTGAGTTGACCATTCTTTACGAGTGAATAAAAACCATACACGCGAACCAACCATGAAGTAGTTTGTTTATTTTATAAGTACTGAGGTTTACAAGAAAAACTTTCTCAGCATTAAAACATGCAAAAGCTCAACACTGCAGTTATTCTCTTCAGGCCCGTGGGCAGGGTGGGGGAGTGCGCGAAGTGCGCAGGCACCTCCCTCCCCAAGGCCTTGAGGAGTCCTCTACAGTCCGCTCAGTTAGTAGATAAAGTTTAATATAAGATATAATAATTCTTGCCAATAAAGTCTTTTCACTTTTAACCTGTGATACAATCTATAATTTACACAGTCTGGGTTCCTAATGTAAAAATTTCCCCTAAAAAAAGAAACTCCACGAGTCGGCTCCGCCCCCCGTCCACCACCACCACGAAAATTCCTGGCTACGGGCCTGCTCTTGTACCTTTTTAGCTAAGGACTTGAATTTGAAACCACTGCAGTTGGTGACTGGTTAAGGCTATTGACCTTGATGCTAAACTTGCCGCCATTGATAACTGCTCCCGTAAATAGCAACAATGCTAATGCCTGCCTTGCCGTTTGTTGTCCACAGAGCTCGAGCTTGTTGTTGTGATAGAATGAAAAATTCTTATGATGGCTGTGGTTAGTCAATTTAGCTTACTGGTCGAAAGACCAGCTTTGGTTGCCATTGCTTTCATTACTCCATTTAAACTATTTACGCCAACTGAATCACGGATTTTTTGTATTTTGTTTGGATCAGACGTTTACCGCTAAATGAAATGTCGTATAGTCTTCAATCATCTCAACCGGCATTTTCTCGACACAGAATGTGTAGGCTGCAACAGGATCTTCGTCGCTTCCAGAAACTGAGTACAATTTTGGAGAAATTTGCCGAACATCTCTCGGATTATCTCCCTGTCGGGACTTCGTCTGTTGCTAGCAAAATATCAAATATACTCTTTTTTATAAGAACGTCTAATTTTGGGGCCGAGGCTGGATGTTCTTAATTATTTTGAGGATTTCAGCCTCAAATGTTCTTAAAATACTCTTATTTTTATAGGACTGGGTACATACTTAAATTTTTATTTTCCCTTCACACAAGCCAACCCAAAGTGGATAATAACAATTTGTAATTACCCTTTAATTTAGTGTTTTCTTAAAAGATGTACAAGTGTCACTATTTGCCTTTGTATATCCACATTAGAAGTAGCAATCAAGGGATGTTGCACGAGTATTAGGCATCAGTATTTTACAGTTTAACAACAAATTATCTCTACTGAATACAGTATGTAAAATAAATGTTCTCTACGTATCCCCAGCCTCAGCATGTTCTGAAATTTTAGGATTTTTTGAGCCTCACCGTTCTTATAAAAAAATAGAGTGCATTCTCTCGTAGAAGCGCTACATCATTCTATGTGTTTTCTTAGTGTTCTTGTTTTCTTGCCCCTCGACAAAGTCAGAAACTGAATCGATTTTCACAAATTCTGAGCTACAAACTGCCATACTTAACTTCAAGCCAGGGGCGTGGCCAGGAGGTGTCAGAAGGGGGTTTCCAATAAGAGATAGGGTGGAATTTGAGAGGTCTGATTTGGTTTCAGATTGTTGTGTATATAAAAAACTGAAAAAATTAGTGGCTTCACTAGCAACCCAATGTGACATTTAGGTGATTATATACTTGGCATAACCCCCAAAAGAGCACCAAGGCATCAACAAAAGTTGGCCAAGGCCGAAAAGTTCCAACAGAAGACGGCTGACTTCCATTTCTGGCACTACCTAACCAATGAGGGAACTGGTGCGGTATGGGAATGTATGAGGGAACTGGTGCAGTATGGGAATGTATGATCCACGTGTGCATAAGTGTTTATAGTTGCGAGTAGTAAAAATTGATGTGTGAAGCGTATGTAAATGAAAATTAAATACTAATGTAGGAATATGTAAGTTTATATAAATTTGTAAATTTAAAATAAAATTAAAATAGAAATTATTATGAAATTGAAAATATTAAAAGAAAAAAATTCATAATTCATAAAACTAAATGTCAAAATGTTAGTGTATATTTGGAATTAAATAAAACTTTTCATGCTAATGACTCAAAGTGTTTTCATTCATGTGTTGCTGTTGCCATTGTCCATGGTGTTGTTAAGGTTGTTGATAACTAAGTTGTTCTTTTCAGCATGGATGGTCACGTGTGTGGGTCGGTGCACCTGCAGCAAGCCACGTCTGGAGAGCTTTCGTTCGACATGAGAGAATTGGTGTTAGACGTTCCCCAAGGGACTGCTGTGCTCCTTAGGAGAAA
>JANSTQ010019345.1:0-16274 GCA_026167885.1 Bergia puertoricense | reverse complement strand
CTACTACTACTACTACTACTACTACTACTACTACTACTACTACTACTACTACTACTACTACTGTTACTGTTACTACTACTACTACTACTACTACTACCACTACTACTACTACTACTACTGTTACTACTACTACTACTACTACCACTACTACTACTACTACTACTGTTACTACTACTACTACTACTACTACTACTGTTACTACTACTACTACTACTACCACTACCACTACTACTGCTACTACTACTACTACTACTACTACTACTGTTACTACTACTACTACTACTACTACTATACTACTACTACTACTACCACCACCACCACTACTACCACTATTACTATCTCTACAACTACTACTGCTGCTGTTGCTACTACGACTGACTAGTAACTAAGGAAGAACTTGGTTTCGCCTGACAAGATGGCCAGACCTATCACTAACACTGATACCCGTACCAATATTAATACTCATACTACCAATAATATAAACAACAATAATGTTGATAATGATGAACTTCATTTCTATTTCTAGATCTGTTGTCACCAACTGCGACAATCTACCGAATCTATTTTTTAGTGTACATGCTTTTTTACGTAAGAACGACTTCCGGAGAGTTCCTAGACTCAAGTTTTCACAAGCAATAAGAACAACCCAGGTTATATAATGATATAATTCGAACTGTAACTTTGCGAATAAAATAAACCACAGCTTCAGAATTTAAAAACTATTTGTAAGTAAGTGATGTAAGATTCAAACTGAGTGAAACGAGAATCAAATTCTTACTAGGAATGTGATGCAAAGAGGGAGTTTAGCGAAGGCGAAGGTCCAATGTTTCCCTCTCTTTTATCGACAGCATAGTAGATGTTTAGCAAACAAACAAACAAACAAATAAACAAGCTTTATTTTTGTGCTGATATTTACGCTAATTACAAGTCTAAAAGCAGCAAATTTGGAAAAATCAGAAGTTAGTACTGGTAGGCTCAGGGTAACTAAGAAGCTAAACTAAACTGAACCACCGATTACCGTATTAGCAATACGGTAAGTAATTTTCATGCAACTGTTGAAAACCATTTTAAAAACGATTATAATACTCAACAATACAAAGTACATATAAATTCTTGCTTCTCAAAGCTAACTAATTACTGATCTAAAAACCCATAAAACACAAACTGAAAAACTGTAGTCTAAAACACACTAAAACCAATTGTCACTTGTAGTATAAACTGAAATAGCCGGTTGGAAATTTAAAAATTAAAAAACTGACCTGCAATTACCGTGTTTTAAGACAGTAATTAAAAAAAGTGAAATTATCGATTTTTCTTTTTTCTGCGATTGCGATTTGTTTTGCGGTGATGTTTTGTTTTAGTTTTCATTTGCTCAGGGTGAAGGTCTTTGAGATCTTCTTCTTCCTCATCGTCTGCACCTTCCTCTTCGTTTCCTTCTTGGTTGTTCCTCTCGTCGTCATTTCTCGAGCTATTTGGTGCTTCAGCGCCAGCAACTAGAGTGTAATCATATTTAGCAAAGCTCACATCAACAAAACCGATGTACATTAAGATTTTCCGTAAAATATTCTTATTTCCAACATATTAAAGAGTGAGTATAGATAATTAACTAAGCAATTAGGTAGGTTAACAAGTAAGTAGGTGAGTAAGTAAGTAGTTAAGTAAGTAGGTAAGTAAGTAAATAAGTGAGTAAGCAAGTAGGTAAAAAAGTAAGTAAGTAAGTATGTAAGTGATTACTAAGTTGGTAAGTATAAAGTAAGTAGGTAAGAAAGAATGTAAGTAAAAAGTAAGTAATTAAGTAAATAAGAAAATAAATAACTAAATGCAATCTAACTGGGAAGAACTAAAGTCGGAAGCAAGAGGAAAATAAAGAAATATTTTAGTGGAGACAAACAATTATATCACACACTAAAATCATATTTGGTCATAATATGTCATCTTTGTATTCTACGAGTAGTCATTCAAAGCAAGCAAACAAAAATTAACAAAATCTATAGCATTGGGCTCAATAAGAAACTTAAAAGTTTCTACCGCATGAAGACAGACGAAACATGCCATGACGGTACTGTAAAACAACCGAGGTAAATAATCTTTTAAAGAATCAAGTAGAATTAAACAGAATTAATAATCTGATTAAAAGGCTTTTTTTGTCAGGCTTATTTAAAATTGATGGTCGTGGTGTGGTGGTGGGAAGCGGTGGGAAGAGAGGTATAAATTGTTGCTTAGATCTGTTGCATAGCAGAAAAACAATGCTTTGATCTTGTAAGTCCACAAATCGGGGTTTTGTGAGGCGATTTTTCACTTTTGAATTTCCCGGCGCCGCCATCTTGAAATGTGACGTGTTACGGTTGCAGTGCCAGGCCCCTCTCGATTTGTAACATTGTTTCAGACAAGAGTGGAGCCTGGTACTGCAACCGTAAGACGTCAGATTTCAAGATGGCGGAACCATCGCCTCATAAAAGCTTGATTTGTGGACTTACAAGATGTTGTTCTGCTATGCAACAGACCTAAGCAAAGTTCAAAGAGCATTTTCGGTGCAACTTGTTGAAACAGCCGAGGATCCCTTTAACAAGAGCTAGTTTTGTTGCTGTAGTAACAAGAGATTCAAACATTGGTGTGTTGGCCATGAATTGTGTTAAGTAGTTGCAAAGTGGTAGTTATTTCTTTAAAATTTTGATTTTGAAGAAAAATGTAGTCTAGGGACCCATACCACCTTAAATCTCTTTATCTAGGAACACGTAGTCCGATCTTTATAAAGTATAATTGTTAAAGCACTCCAAGTACATAAACCCGAAATGAGATTCCGATATCAATCGATAAGGAAGTAAGCCCACTTTAAACAGCCAGGCTCTGAAAGTTAAATTAAACGAACGACAATTCTACTATTATAAAGTGAGCCAAACAATAAACATTACCTTCATTCACCAAGGTCTCCGCCTCTTGAAGAGTCTTCTGAAACGAATTAACTGCTTCACGAAGGTCTGTCTGCTCAGACCACTGCAACCGTTCCTCTAACAGCTGCGTGCAACAAATGACATCTTTACGGGCCATCTCCACTCGCTGATGGTCAAGTGTTGCTTGCAAAGAAGCCGTTTGTTTGCCTAAAATCATATCGTAAGTGTTTAGTATATACTATCTGAGACCCGAAATCACTAAACACTATAGTTTGTACTTTTTAAAAGTGCAGCTGAAGACAGTTGCTCATATTGAACAGGATGGAAATACCAACTGCAGTCTACCAAATGCACATCCTCGGCGACCCGAAGGTGGTCTGTCAGGACGAGTGAAAAATTCGGGGCGAAATAAAAGTAAAGAGGAGGAGAGGAGACCCTGGGGACATCGTCTTATGGAAGTAGTTCTGAGTCCGCCTAACTGGATTACATTTTCCTGTCAGGCGACACTAATTGATATACTTACTTGTCATTGTTTTTCCTTTTAAACTGACAAATAAGAGACAGGCAGTGGTTATTTTGATCATATTCATACACGGATCAGTTACAGAACAAAACTTAACCTCACAAACAAAATTCGCGCGCTAAACCACAACCAACACGACCCACGATGTATTAAACACTGTACTTCTTGAATCTTTAAGATAACATTCATATTTTAAAAGCAAATTTATTGCCATCCCTTTTACTTCTATTTTAAAGCGCCCGTTGGCGTGTGACGTAAAGTACAAATTCTTCCTGAATTCCACATAATAAAGTGTCAGCTAAATGGCCTTTGTTGGAACTGAACAAGTATTCGAACCTCAAGGAATTAGACGAATTTAAAACAGAGTGTACTGTTAAATACTTCTCAGTATTTTCTTGTTAGCTGATTTCGCTTTTTACGACAAATGCCGCATCTACCCCAACTAATGAACCAGTGGTTCAGCCAAACAACCTCATATTTTGTTTCGTCGATGCCAACGGCGAATTCGAAACAAGGTCAACGTCTAAAGTTCTCGAAGGATAAACACGGAAGGATTTGGAACGTTAACCTTTTGCTATCCGGTCGCGGCGAACTAATATTGGCAGTAACTTTTCAGTGTTTTTAAAGTTGTAGGCATGCAGAACTTCAACGTCAAATTCTTTCCAAATCTAGCAGAATGTTTGCTAAAGCACTTCTTCAGGCCACTCAGTAACATGTTTTTTCTCGGAGACCCAAGGACGATCCAGAAGGGCTGCGACAATTCAGGGAAGACTCTTTACCGAAATGCTTGCAGTTCGACGAAACGTATCACTCCTGTTTTTCAACATTCTGAAAAGCTTGAAAAGCCGTAAGACTAGAATTTATGACATTCAGTATGTTGTCAGTTGATAGGAATTATTATATCGATAAAACAAGAATGTCTGTAAAATTGTCTTCACAGCAATTGACAAGTTATTGTACATGTTCCGCTGTTTGGAAGCAGCCTTCAGCAAAGTGCTTGGCGTGAAGCAAGTGACTGACATACATCTTTAATCCCGAGACGCTGATTCGCCGCATTTTTTAAATGATCGCATCTGATTCGCATTTACTCGCGCAGACAGACCGCCCCTAGGTCTCCAAGGATGCCAAATGCAAGATCTCTATTTACCGATCATTCGAGCGACTGTAAGTAACCGCGACAACTAAACTTAGCGACTAATTAAACTCGTTGTTCTTTGGTAAACTCCATCTTCGCAAAAAATAGCAGCCTTACAGAATTTAGAGAGCATACTAGTACTAGGATAGTGTGACAGTTGTAGTGATTCCTTTTAGAAATGTATGCGTATATTATCAGAAGAATATAAAATTTACTGACCTGTATACAGTCTTTTTTCTCTCAAAAGCAATGGCTGGATCACCGTTTTGTAGAAATGCTTGTAGTTCTCAAAATTTTGAATATTCGTTGCGTGTTTGACGTTGCGTACATGGGCCGTGCTCTTCAGCTGTTGTTGCGAGTTTGATTCTACAACGGTAAGAGCAACAAAATGTTTCATCTGTTTTTCTATTCGTGTCTGATTTACTAATGAAGTAGGTATTAACTAATAAAGACATTCGATAGAGATTATATTCAGATACTTACGGCTATACTCAAGGAAACTCGTGTTTATAGATTGTTCAGCAAACTCTCTCGATTCAGTTGCCGCAACAAAATCTTCTCCACAAACGCCGCACGCTGACTTATCTACCCTAAATCTTCTAAAATGTTCTTCAACACTTTGAAGACTTAGATCAGTAGTTCTGTCTTCTGTTTGTAGCATTTCTTGTTTCTCCAAACAATGCTGCATGAATTGAACGAAGAGCAATCCTTTGGGAAGAAACTTCGTCCACCGGTACCACCGTTGTATTTTAACTGCCGCTGCTTTTTCATCGGCCATCTCTCTCTTTCTCTGATCTGCTGCCTGATACTCCAAAGGAACGGCTGACTCGATTTCTCCTGTTTCCGTGTCTTCTATGTCTTCTCTCAATGCTGGTTGTGGCTCTAGTTCTTTGAGACTTTCTAGACCCTCCTTTGATTTACTTTGCTCGATCTCAGCCAAAAGCTCTGAAACATCGAAGTTGAATTTGGCCGAATAGATATCAGGATTGGTAGTTTCATTGGCATCTAACAGCGTTGCGCGGGTGTTCCAACGACAATCATACAAAGTTTCTCCCCGCATCTGGAGTAACTTCATCAACACTTTAACAACATCAGCTACTCCCACCAAGTCTTTCAGGGATTTCAGTGCGTCTGCAACTCGGTCAGGCAAAAGTGGGTGAGGAGATACTTTCCAAAGGCTCCCAAGAATAATACGTTCGCAGTCTGCCGGGATGTCTTTCTCACAGTTACAAAGCATAGTTAGAATCAGCAAAAGTGTTCGCTCTGCCTCACAAGAAGCAACAAAACCTCCGTCAAATGATGTCGGAAACGAGTCGGAAACAACGTCGAACGTGTCTGATCTCACTCCACACGTCAATTCAACCATGTACCTTAGTACGCTTTGCATCTCACCAAAAAGCCACCTTGGATTATGTTCATTTGCAGTGCGATTTAATGCATTAAATAGATCGAAATGCTCAACCTCAGTGCAGTTAATCCTGTTCCAGACCTCCACAGCTCTCAAGTAGCTCTCTGGCAGGCAAATAGGTTCGCGTCGGGTCACATTTAGGCGGGAACACATCGCCAAACAGGCGGTAAGTTGATACTCCAGTATCATAACCGTATTGGTGATCGATGGAAAAGGCATTGATCGGCGTTTAGCGGGCAGAGTAAGAAAACGCCTGATGATCCAATGTGCTGCTCTTTCCACGTTACCACCGACATGGAGAAATGTCTTGCCGTCTTCCCACCAATTAAGAAAACTAACTGCACGATTTGCTTCTGCTACCATTCCGTGTCTGGACCAATCAACCTTGGAGTTCTTTGCTTCTTTTGTAAACGCTCTCTCTTCATCGTACAACCACTCTTTGGCCTTGTCTTCACAACGTACCAGATGTAAGATAGAAGAGACTTGAATAAATGCATCAATATTTGTTCGCCGATGACTTGCCTTCAACCACAAAGACTTAGCGCACCTGAACAAACGTTCCATTACATGGCCGTTTTCTTTCAGTTTGACAACTTGTCCGGACGAAAGACGGACTCCTAGCATGCCATTCTCAGGAAATATTAGGCCATACAGCTGTTTACAAGACTTATATTCTTTGATATCGACTGTTATTAGCTGCTCTTTTAATGGTTTTGTGGCCTTCGTCGGTGTAACTGTCTTAGCAAAGTTTCCAACAACTTCGTCTAAGTACACCAAGTTCTTCAGTGCCTCAAAACGACCATCAAAGAGTTGAAATGTGTCTTGTGAGTGTTGATTCTTGCAATTGGTATTACTGCATGGAAAGCCAACTTTGTAAGAACTGCAAACGGTATTTTGAGCCAGAGCGTTTTGAAGTAACGTACGAGTTCTAGCGACCAGTTTAGCAGCACGTTGAGCTAAAGAAGTGAAGATTCGCTGTCGTGCATTTACAACTGACACCGACACTCGAGCTGTAGTCTCTTGGGCTGTAAGGTCACGAGCCAGGAGTGCGAACTTGCTTCCGTCGGTCTGAAGGAACGACCGATGATTTTGACTTTCACCTGATTTGAAAAGTCCAAAGTGTTTTTCGCAAGTGTCGATTGTTTTGAAACATGCGCTCGTCGTTGGCTTGGCCAAGTAGCTTAAGAGAGTGAAAAGCCTAAAAATAGTTCTCACAATTATCCACTTGGGAAATTTAGGGGCCTTGTCGTTTGTCAACTCAAAAATGGCCTCCACTGTTTCTACTTCTCCAACATCATTTCTGGCACTGTTAAACTTTTTTCCAGCTTCCGCTACAGTTTTCCAATCGCCTCGCTCTTTACCAATAAGCAGCAAAGCATCTCCTTGACCATTCACGTCACCAGCTTCACCATATTTGACTCGTGCTGTTTCAAGGTATTCCAAGATGGTTTCTGTGTCATTAGGTTTCTGCTGTCGAGTTGTGCGTGCAAGCGCCATGGAACATTCTGCAATAAGTCTTGGTTCACTTGAAAGCCGAGCTGCTTCTTTAAATTTACCATGTGCCATCAACAATTGAGCTGCTTCTTCACTTTTTCCAGCTTCCTCCAAAGCCCGAGCTACCTCATCAACAAATCCACGTTTCTTCAAGAACTCGATTCGATCCGATGCAGAAGGCAGGCGTTTGAGTACGGCCTCCATGTCTGAAAATCGACCATTATTGTGGTGTTCAATTGCCAAATGGAAGCACAACCTTTCCATAGTGTGTGTGGTCTTCGGAGGGACAACTCCTTCTTTCTGTTGTGACTCGTCGAAGGAAAGAGTGTGGTATCTTTCCAACACGTCAATGGCTTTGTCGAACTTCTTGGCTTGGTACAGAATCTCAACCGCTTGCCTGTAGTCGCTGACCATCTCACAACATTCGCTCGCATGGACGAAGAATCCTTCCTTCTTGTAGAGTTTTGTAGCTTGCTTAAACTGGAATTTAAAGAAAAAAGCACATGAGATTTTACGGAAAAAACACATTTAAGATCCCCCAGGTTCTTGTTGTGTCTATTCTTTTAATTTGGTACACAAAGGAAACAAAATCAAATAGAGGTCACGCAAAAGATACCAGAAGAATCTTTTAAATGGTTGTCACTAATATCAGACTACAAAATTCCCTGACTTAGGCCTGAGAAAATTATATCGGGCTAATCTGGGAATCCATAGGTAGATCAAAGAGAATAGTAGGTCAGAACGTTTGACAATATTGCATATAATAAGTAGAAATTATCTGCAAACAAACTAATAAATATTGTCTGTACTGTAACTGATGCACAGTTTGCAAGGCTATATTTTAAATCGTTTCCAAGATAGTCTCGCTTATTTACGTCACAAAGACTACTTTTTAGCCACATAAGGGCCATTCACCAACGATGTGTAGTGATTACTTAACGTTAAGTAAAGATATTTTGATCGAAAATTCTCGTCATATAGTAGGCCTTTTTTTGCAGGACTAAACGGGAACACGTTTAGATGTCTAATCTAGGCTAACTGAATCACTCATCGCCTACATTAACTTGTAAAAATCTTGTATAACATAAAAGTCTTACTCACATGGTTCTCTTTCTTTTGTATTCTAATTTGCATTACGGGCCTTGGAAATTAAAACCTAAGAAAAATGGCCGCTGCTACGGATATAATGACAAAAAAGGGGGAATCGTGGATACGCAAAACCTTATTATGAGATAAAGCATGACTGTTGAATATTTCTCCATCATGCTGACGTGATAAATGTCTTCAATATGGCACAAACGTTTAAAGGAAATTTGGTCTTTTAAGAACATGGATTCGTAACAGATAAGCAGTTAAATCTACATAAAATTTAAAACAAAGATTGCTTTCCGATTTTTGACGTATGTCTCATGATACGAAAAAATGGCGTCAGCAAAGAATTTATGTGGCAGTTTCTCATAGTTTGAAGTTTGAAATTATTAATTCAGATGGCGTGCGCGTGCTTCATTCACCAGCAACAAGGCGTAAGCGTATGAGTAAGTAAAGAAATGAAAGACTATAACAACATATGGTTTCTAGGTTAAATAATTAAGCTTCGACTTACCTTTCGTGTTCTCTTGTATAGGGTCGCAAGGAGATAACGCTGTTTAGCGTTGTGTAGACAAATCTCTGCTTCGTCAATCATGCCACAGTCCAAAAACTGCCGGGCAGCCTTGAGAAATTCTTCTCTCATCAAGCGAGGCTGGCCACGAAGTTTGCTTGCATTCTCGGCCTGTTGCTGGGCCTTGCTTTTTTGCAGCATGACATCTTGTCCAGCAATGACAAAGCATTTGGCAGCAACACTCCACAGCCTTTTCTTGTAGAAATATTGACCTCGCTCGCGCCATTCTTGTGACGTTGATCTTTCAGCAAACATGGAGGTCAGCGGCTCAGTTTCATCACCTCCTTCCTTCACAGACACCACGTTAACTAAATCCAGTATTTGGAAGTATTCAAACATGGGGGAACGTGCTTCCTCGTCTTCGTCAAAGAGCCATACATTCACCCGAGCGCGGGTTATGGCGGTGTAGAGGTACTTGAACTCCGAGATGAGAACCTTGTGCTTATCACTGTCAAAATCCAAAGGACGTGGACGACTTCTAGCGTTGAGCTCGCCCTCCTTGATTTCCACCAGCCCCGCTGGGCTGGTGTTTTGGCCGTCTTCGAGCTCCTTGACATAACCGGAAACAACTCGCCACTCTTTGCATGCCTGAAAAAAATAAGCACATAAGAACAAGCGAAATATCACAGAGTGAGCAATAAGTAAACTAGTAACCGGTTTGGAACGTCCTTCGAAACCCAGAATGTTGAGAGGAGGGGATGGTAAAGGAACAAAAAGAAAGGAGGGAAGGAGAGTGAAGGAAAGAGGAACGGAAGGGTTGCAAGCAATATAAACAGTTATAATCGAGATATATTCTGGTGTTGAAAACACACTGAATCGTTTGCTTCGCACTTGTGAGAAATATTATCTGAGCGGCTACTGAGAACATTTTCTAAAGTGGATTTAAATAAACAGTGAGTTGTCTTAATCAAGCACCGTCTGATAAAACTCTCCCTTCCTTATGGGCCACTTTTGCACTATTCCAAGATTCATTTTTTTTAACAGTAACTTTGAATCTTACCTGGGAATCCTTGAAGAAGTTGTAAATAAGGACGTCATCAAACTCTAAGCCTTTGGCTTCATAGATGGTCAGCACCAGTCCATGCTTCAGTTCGTCAGGCAACGATTCCCGAGCCTCGTCAGAGGCCACCAGAACTACTTGATGTGCCCCAAATTCGATGCGTGAAGTTTGCCTACGATTGCCGCGCAGTATCATGGCGAGGTCGGCGAGGCTGCACGACTCAAGGACCACTGGTTTTGGACCATCGAACAATCCTTGGTCTTTTTCCAGTCTGTCAAAAGATTCGGGGAAGAAATTCAACAGTAAGTCCACAACGCTTGAGGCAAGACCGAGGATGCCTGCATGGGACCGGTAATTGTGGGTCAGTTGATACAGCCTATCCGGAACGCGAACAAGCTCCCTACGAGTGCCCACTTGCGCTGACTTGCTTGCGTGGTAGAACAATGACTTGAGATCACTAAATCGGAAAGCAATACCACGCATGATGCTTTGTGCGGTATCACCTGTGAAGAACAGATCATTCGGGTGGCGGCAGCAACGGATGAGAAGTGACAATTCAGCTTGAGTGAAGTCTTGAGTTTCATCGACGTAAAGACGGTGAATTGACCATTCTGGGGCTCCACATTCTTGTAGACGCCGATGAATGTTGAAGACCAAATCTGATTCATCAAACATGCGGCTGGACGAGCGCACGCGTTGGTATATCAGAAAAAGGTCGTAGACAACCTTCCTGCCATCATCAGAGAAATTGGGAGCCCTCTTACGGCCAAGTTCCAGGTAATCATCAGGACCAAGAAAACCAGCGTCTGTCAGGAGTGACTCTGCTGATCCTTTGATGAAAGATTTGATCTCCATCCAGACCAAGGTAGGATGGTAGTTCAGCTTGGGGCGGCTTTTGATCATCTTCGGCCAAATCTCGTTTTTGAATACATTGTACGTGATTTCACGCCTTGGATCAGTTTCCTTTTCTTGACTAACTTTGGATCTTGAGTTTCTACTTTCACCCTCCGCAGTGGAAGACGGCTGGGTCTGTTGATTCTCGTCTTCAACTTCATCTTCTTCATCAGAATCTTCAGAGGGAATGTACGACAAGTTATTGTCCTCCTCCCCCCATCCCTCGATTTGGCGCAGCATGCTTCCGTCCTCAGCACGTTTGAAAAACGGCCCTTCATACGGCTCAAAAGGTAAAGAAGCATCTAACATCAACAGAAAGTCGTGGGAATTGATGAAAAGGGGCCAAGCGGTGTCACTGACATCCTGGAGTCTAGACGGCAAAGGGTTGTCTTCATCTGCAACATGATCCTTTGCATCTGGACAGGCATGACTTAACTCACGAAAGTTCTTCTGCACTTCACTGCAGAGAACCGAGTTCTTTGTTACAAAGAGTTGGTGGAGATGCTCATAACAGTCACTCTCATTTTCAGCAGCTTGAGATGTTGTTTCTTTGCAGTCTGTATCGGGCTCTGCTGTAGGTTCATTTGACGAAGCAGAATCTGATGGAGTTTCTTTGACAACTTCCACTGCTGCAATATTGTCGTCTTGGTTGTTCGTGTCACTTGGCTGAGCAGTTTCGTGCGCCACATATCTTGGGATGTGTGGCCCACCCCTACTGGCTGCCTTCCAATATTTCTCAAACTCCTTCCACAGTCGATACAAGCAACACGTTGTTTTTCCAGTTCCGCTGCGGCCAAGGAGGATTATAGGACAGGGTGGTACTGGGTACAAGTTGATAATAGCATGTTCTAGCTCTGTCACCTTGAATGGAAAATCCACCCTGGTCGAGTCACACTGCAAAATGCTGTTTACTAAAGCTGAGTTGAAGGAGTAAAACTTAAGAATATGGTACTCTTGTTCGTTGGCACTGGCTGGGGGATAAAAGAGACCCACAAGTTCATCTTCTTTAGTCTTCTTCCGAGGTGGCTCTCGTTTGGAAGCATTTCTGGTTTCTTCTTTCTTCTTTTGATCATCCGTTTTTTCGATGTAATAGTTTGGAAAGCACTCGCCTGCAACATCTTTCCTGAGATCTTCTCTCTTGAAACCTTTGAGGTTGGTCTTGATAATACAGTTCATTCCTCGATTGTGTGATCTAACAATGTTATGTATCTTGTGTTCAACGCTGTCATGATCCAAGGCAATATCCCAGACTCGAATAATGTCAGAATACACCCGACCTTCTGACTCCTTGGTCTGCAAACGTATTTCTGGATTCCGACTGCACCTATCAGAAAAAGCAACAGTCTTCTCCCACAGGATACGAGCGCCTTTCGATAGCTTGGCTTCATACAGGTAAATATCTTTCTTCTTTGCAGTTCCTTCTAATCTCTTGCACAGGTTGGTACTCCAACGACCTTCAGCAAGCATTCTAATTTTTTCAATGACCCTCTTCTTTGTCTTGTTTGAAACACGTTTGCTTCGCAGAACCTTCCATACTAGGTCGGTACAGTCAACCTCCCAAGGAAGGTTTTCAAATGGAGAGTCGATGTTAAAACTCTCTTCCTGTTCTCTTTCATCTATGGCCATGCTGACGGCACCAGTTGGAACTTCAGAAACCACTTCTTGTTCTACATCTTCCATTTCTTCCTCGATGTCGTCTTGTTCAACATCTTGTTGTTGGCGCTCCACAGCAGATTGGTCTGCCTGCTGGTTTTCAAGTAAAATTGCCTCAAAGTCAAGGTGTTCAATCAAATTCAAAACCTTGTTGTACAATTCATCCCGTGATTTTTGTCGTCTGTCCACCTTTGGAGGCGCTGGCTTCGTCCCTTGCACAATATTTTCTACAGGTTGAACATTGGCATCCTCCACATCCCATTCCTCTTCAGAGCTTTCAGTTTGTGACCGAGTGGAAGTAGAAGTCTCTGCCACTTCTTGATCTTTCCATGCTTTGGCACTTGGTTCATTTGTAGAAGCTTCAGTTGTTGTCTTTACGTCTGATAGCTTGTACTGGTCCATCGCATATTTCATTTTTTTCCATCTACCGTCGTTCCGGCTCGGGATTTCGATTGCTAATTTTCCATTTTTATTGAGTAAGAATGGATTCACCTTGTTATCTGTTAGTATATTGATGGCTTTACATTTTTTTTTGTTAATTTTTCCAAAGTTTGCGACATGAAACAAGGTGTTCCCATGTTTATCCTGTGCGTTCTTTGACTCCTCAAATTTTGATCTCTGCAGCAAAGCGTGAAGATAAGCCCATTTGTCTGCAAACAAGACAAATGTTATACAAGAATAAAACATTGCACTGCCAAGAAAGAAATCAAACAAATTATTCTGGAAGTTCACTCTTGTTAAAAACAAAAGCTCAGTCAAACAGCCATCACTCTCAAATTATTTAATCAATATTGCTAATTGAAGCAAATCAAGCCCTTTTGGCTATTATACAGTAACGCAGAGAGTTTTCTACTGGAAAATGCACCACTAAACTACCTCCGGGACTCTCGTTGGATATTTCCGTATTTGTGTACTCACAGGACTTTATAAAGACACAAGTGTTTCACTGGAAAATACACCCCTGGTAATAATTAAAACAAACTACATCCAAAGCCATTGTGGAATATTTCCTATAATTATTATATGTAAACTCACCACTGAAAATGTTGATTTCTGAATCCTCATAAATGAGGTTATCAATTTCCCAAGGTTTTAAAAATCAATTCAAAATTTTTTGGATAATTACCTAAAGCTTTCGAAAATTTTTCGACATTTTTGAAAAGTCATAAAGTTTTCCAAAAACTTCTCCGAAAACTTCCGAAGTTTTCGTTAATGTCGAATATTTTTCAATGTTCGTGTAGTTTGTAAAATATTGCTTTTACCACTCGAAATAACTTTTATATCACTGCGCCACCGTATAATATCCCCTGTGCATCTAATCAATAAGCAGTAGTCCCCCTATGCATCTAAACAATAAGCAGTAGTCTTCATATATCAAGTTAGATATAAAAACAGCGTGAAAACTACAGCAATTGCCCAAACGTTCTGTTTAGTCAGTTTTTACCCCCAAAGGAAAAGGGCACTGCTACAAATTTTCGCAATTACAGCGGGTCCTCTGTAGCAAGCGGTGGTGACAGCTCACGACACTAACATTACCATACCGCTATCGAGAAGTGTATGGATTCTTTTAAGTTCATTGAAAGATCATCGATAGGCTAAGCCAATGGCTTAACGTCCCTGTCCGCGAACAAATGACTTAAAGTGGCTTTCATGGCTGAATCAATAGATTTTCTCTTTTTGAAAGGTTAAATTTTCACGTTATTCATCCAAATAAATCTTAATCCACTAGAAAGACATTAATAGATCACTTCTGCTAAGGCTTTATGCATTTTAAAACAATTTATTATTTTGTGTTCCGAATTACAACTACAATCCAACTTAATCACCTCATCAAACGGCCCATCCATAGCATTTACTTCTTAAAAAACTTAGATTGGTATCTAACCAGTGTCCGTTGATAGATATTTTAGCTTGAAACAGGTTTTTCGTCAATAAATCCCTGAGTGCATGCGCAAAGCCGTGAAAGAGCCTTTTTAAGCGATTATTTACAAAATTGTTTTCATAAAACCAATTTGGTTTTTTAAATAAATAACAAAATTAATATTATTTTATAGGTGTAGTATCGGGAAATTGTCATATTAAAAACAGAGAAGCCGGAACTAAGAAACGTAAGCCAGCAGCTGAACTACAACAGAGCTGTTTTATATGTAGAATATTGTAATAGTATATTCAGTTCGTAATATATTCAGAAACGTTACCTTTGTCAATTCCCAAATTTAGGGCAATGTGCAGTGGAGTATTTCCATCAGCAGTTAAACGGCCAGGATCTGCACCACAATCCATCAACTTATGTACGAGTTGTAAGTTTTCTTGTTCCAAAAGTGTCACTAGGGGCAGCTTGCAGGACTCTGAGAGGCCGTTAACTGATATTCCATTGTCCAGAAGGACTGATATCAATTGGCTGCGCTCTTTCGCAGGAATTCTCGCTCCCACGACCTGCTCCAGAGGGACTTCGCTTGCTCCACAGCCACTGGCAAGCCCTCCACGGCCTGCCTGGTGGCCCCGGGGCCCACCGCCTCCCAGGAATAACACTTGAAGCTTCTTCCATTCTTTCTTCTGTATGACGTCTCTCAAGAGATTTTCGACCACAAACTTTGGTAAGTCAGCTGTAACAGTAGCTGTCCCCTCTAAGTATGGAAAGTAATAAACAGTATATCAATAAAACTTTGTGTAGTTCAGCTGTCAAAAATTCCCGAGAGCATACTTCTATAAGAAAGTAATGCTTGTGCTACAAAAAGTAATGCATATGCCGATGAAAACACGAAACTATTCCACAATTAAAATAAATTGCAAAGAATTTTTTTGTCAATGAAACTGACGCAAACGAGGCAAATCTGTAGTAGCTGACTCAGGCTGTAACAGGCTGGTACGTCTGAAACTATCAAAGTAGTTACCGTATTGACGTTCCATTTTTATGGCATAGTCTTTGTTTGAGAATATTAGTAATTGAAGTTTAGAGCGTTAAAATACAACTCTTAAGTTGAATCTTTCAAGACAACATTCGGTGCAACGTTTATTCGTAAATACAAATCGAACATCATGTAACAGTCAAGTCTGTCAACATTTCCTAGTTTGGTGTATTATACAAACAAGATACTTTTACTCAAAAATACGCCAATCAAAAGCTATCTTAAATTATTTCGAGATTTTCAAAAAATGTTTGAAAATTTCCAATTCAATATTTCCAAAAGATTTCAAAATTCGTGAAAAGTTTTTTGTCAGCGTTTCCTGGGAAGGTATATGTTCTGCTACTGCTCCTTTGGAACAATGGACAGCATTTCTTTGATTTGGATAGAAAATATCTTACCCCCGGACTCAACAGCTAAAGAAACGACTGTCTTCAGCACTTCCTCCATTGATTCACCAATGCCAACTCGATCCAGGTACTTGCCATAAGCTTGAATGGCTTCTTTGGAACGTCTTAATTTCGCATAGCAATCACCCTGATATTCATATGCCTTGAGTAGCGGGAAAAAAAGTTGCCGTTAGTTTGCAAACTGATAATAAACACTGTGTTTATTCGTCGTCGATTATGAAGTGAAAAATAGCCAAAAAACGCTATCTTCGCTCCATATGCAGATGTCAGGCGTGACAAGTCTCATATGGCATTCTCCTA
>JANSTQ010019234.1:0-16283 GCA_026167885.1 Bergia puertoricense | reverse complement strand
CTCAGGATATCATAAGATTCTTGTCTACACCACCCCTCCTCAGGATATCATAAGATTCTTGTCTACACCACCCCTCCCCAGGGTATCATAAGATTCTTGTCTACACCACCCCTCCCCAGGGTGTCATAAGATTCTTGTCTACACCACCCCTCCCCAGGGTGTCATAAGAATCTTGTCTACACCACCCCTCCCTGGGGTGTCATAAGAATCTTGTCTACACCACCCCTCCCTGGGGTATCATAAGAATCTTGTCTACACCACCCCTCCCTGGGGTGTCATTAGAATCTTGTCTACACCACCCCTCCCTGGGGTATCATTAGAAGAATCTTGGCAAAACCACCCCTCCCCAGATTGTCATAAAATCTTGTCTACACCCCCTCCCCAGGGTATCATTAGAACAATCTTGTCTACACCACCCCTCCCCAGGATATAATTAGAATGTTGTCTACACCACCCCTTCTCGAGGTATACCCATGTACAGAGGAGTCTGTACCCACTTTCTTTCAAATCAGACAGAATAATTTTGGTTTTGCCCATCAGTTCTAGCTTACACACAGTTCTACTTCAAAGGTTAATAAAACCCCTGGTGCCCCCCTCCCCCCAGTGATTATCAGAGAGCTTAGAGAGCTTTCAGTGAGGGTAGGTATTACTTTGCTTATGTTTAAGACTACAATCTCCACCAACCCTTCCCCCCCCCCTCCCACCAGCCTCTCTAATTTTTTATATGCCCACCTCAAACCCAGCACTTAGAAAAATATGCCGAGGGTTCATAAGCTTATGCATCTGATCTCTGATGTTCATCATAATTTTTCCAGTTATGTTTAGTTATTCATTGCTAGAATGTTTTTCAGCCGTCAAAAGATGAAGGTAGTGAAGATGAAGATGAAGAATCGAAAGGAAAGATGAAACCAAATGCTGGTAATGGAGCTGATCTGCCAAACTACAAGTGGATTCAGGTAGAACCTGCCCTTCAGATCTCCCCACCTGACTCCATACAAAGCTTGTCTAACTGGGTGGGGGGATCTGTACAGTACATGTACTTAGACTGTACTTCTCTTATCACATGACACCTCTACATTTTCTGTAAAATTTTCCTTCAGAAATCTTAAACTTTTCAGAGTTCTTATAATATCCATAACTGAAAAACAGTAACCTTCAGCAAATGCCAGATCCTTTGTCATGCATGTAGAAGATATATGCAGTAGTTGTGCAAAGCTTTTGGGTGGTATGCCGTGGAATACTGCAGGCCACATGCCACTTGTATTTTCAATACATGTAATTACACAAGAATCTTCAGGTAGAAAGAAATTAGCATCAAACAATCTTTTTAAAATCTTGGACTCGGTCACTGAACCCGCTCTAAATTCATGTAGTAATTAAACTCAAAGTTAAAGATTATTCCTTATGCTTGCAATGTTTTTCTGAAATTTTTTCGTATTAAAGAAATTTATCATATTACAAGCATGCAAAATACCGGGACTGCCCCTATTCAAATCATTTGAATGTATACAATAAATAATTTGGTTTAAAAGCACTATTTATACTACATGTACAGTTCTGATCTATGGTCTTTTATGTTGTTTCCACAGACACTTAATGAAGTAGAGGTGAGTAAAACATGATAAGTTTTTCAGATTCTTGAAAGTGTAAGAATGAGAAAGATAATTAGAATGAAGGTTTTAACAGTCCTTTAATGTCCTTAAAAGTCTGAGAAAGTGATTTTCATTTTTCAAGGACTTGCAAACCTTTGAATTTTGACTTTGGCCATTTAAAGTCCTTGAAAATAGCACTGTTGAGTCAACATTTTTTTTTCCTCCAGCATTTCCTACTCTAAGAGTAAAGGCCAACACTTTGAAAAGCCGTTACCTTCATATTCCTCCATTACATGTGAAAACTTTATTGAAATTTGTTCCTCTAGACAACTTCGACACTTCAGGCTGGTGTCTGTTGAGAATGTACCGGTCTTGAAAGTCCTTGAATTCAGTGCCTGAAAAAGTGCTACTTACACTAGAATCATATTTCCCCATTTCAGCTCTCTATTCCTCTAAATGTCAATTTCAAAGTAAAAGGACGGGACCTTGTTGTCGATATACAGCAGAAGGTGAGATAAACTTGTCTCTACACTTGCTATTCATATTTGACAGGTTCCTGCAGATCATTAAAAAGTTGTATTTTGATTTATAACATAACTTTTTCCAATAACAAAGATCATTAAAAAACTTTTTAAATTGTCTTTATTAGCACTTGAAAGCTGGAATCAAAGGAAAAGAACCAATAATAGATGGGGAATTACCAAAGAAAGTAAGTAAATATTCTGATGTATTGTGATATGCCATGACCCAGTAATTATTGGTCTTGCTGGAAAGTTTTATTACAACTATATTTAAGATCTTTTTAACCATGTGTCATTAGTAAATCTTGATTACATTGCAGTAATAGGATAATTTATAGTCCCCTCTTTTAAGAGTTTGCATGATGAAATCCAACTTCTAAAGTTTTACATCTTGATACTACAGTAGAATGTAATATACTTTCAGATTAAAGTTGAAGAAAGTTCCTGGGTGATTCAAGATGGAAAGGTTGTGGTTATCACATTAGAGAAGGTAATTCGAGAATATTTGTTGCAGGCCAGGTTAAAAAACATATTGTTTATCTACAGGTAGTCTCTGTACTTATACTCTACCTTAAACCTCAAATCACAGTTTTCTTTCCAATTTCCTCCTTTAGATAAACTTATCGTGTACTTTTTTGTATAAATCAGTTCTGTTATCGTAATTTTGGTGTTGTTTAATCTAGTTCACCACTTTTCCTGTCTCTTTTATATTTGTATTATTTTAGTAAATATTTATTGTGTTCTATTGCAAACCCCTCAGTTTGATTGGTTCTGTCACAACAATGTCCATCGATGTATTTTGGCATGGGCGAGTGACAATGATTTGAAGAGTGATATATGTTTATAATTTGATGTACAGTAAATTAGTTGAAAAAAATATTTTTAGGATTTTATCAGTAAACCACAGTAAATGTTTAGTAAAACAGAACACTCATTATTATTTTCGATGAGTCAATAATAGTCACTATGTAGTCATAGAAAACACTAGCTCGTGTTCTGATTGTTAAATAGGTTATAGAAGATACAGGATTTCTCCAATTAAATCTGTGATTTTGTGTAACTAGCATCCTCCTCTTTATTTGTTTTTATATTAATAACAAAACTGTCAAATTATATATCTTAAGATAACATGCGTTGAACCATTGAATCAGGTGAACAAAATGGAATGGTGGTCACAGATTGTTACAACAGATCCTGAGATCAACACAAAGAAAGTTCAACCGGAAAATTCCAAGGTTTGTCTGACTGTGTACACTGTTATTAACACGTCATAGTCTTCTTAATCCAATGTTTAAGAATTAAGTTACAGCGGGACCTCACAAATCTCGAACCCGAAACGCTGATTTTTAGTGAACTATTTGAAACACAACTTTTAACCCTTAAAGGAGAGCTTAGATTAATTGTAGATCGCGTTCCAATATGCCTTACCAAAGTATCTAATAAAAGAACTGATACACATCGATACAGAAGAGACCTCTATCCCAAGGCCGAAGCATACGACCAGCTGGAGAAAAACTTCTTTTAAAAGCTTGATCTTGTTCAGTATATATGTGGTCACAAATGAACTCGTTCAGTATGTGGTTGTTTATTAGTAAACTTGAAATGCAATTTAAGAGTATTCTGATATTCTGTGCAATGCTACAGACACGAGTTGAATTAAAAAGTGTTACGTTTTTGTTCTTTATAACCAGGATATGTAGTTTGCAAAGTAAAGATATTTGGTTAGTGAAACTTGTATGGCGACCAACAGTTTTTGTCTGGTCGCCAGCTGGCTGGTGACTTTATGCCGGTAATTTGCCGTCTGATGCATGGTTTTTACTACATGTAGATGACCTTTCTTATCTCTTTCACAGCTATCAGATCTTGACGGAGAAACAAGAGGAATGGTTGAAAAGATGATGTACGATCAAAGACAGAAATCCGTAAGTCCAACGCACTGAAGAATTTTTTTATGATAGCTTTGTGCTTGGTTAAGAGATTGAGGGAAGTTGGAGACAGTCCCGCTGAAAATAACTGGAAAATAAAAACAGAAAACGAATTCATATCCAGAATGTCCAAAATCAAATCTATTCTTGAGAAGCAGGCTGCTTGTCGTTAAATTCAGTCTCAAATTTGTACTTTGAAGTTTCGAAAAGTTTCTGTTACTCGAACGTTCCTATTTTGAACAAGCTGTTCCAGCTTATGGACGAAACGTCATGAAACAAAATATTGTATTCTATTTATAGACGTGTATTGTACTGTACTGTATTGTATTGTAATGTGTTGTATTGATGTGCATTGTTTTGTGTAGTATTGTATTGTATTGTATTATATTGTATTTTATTGATGTGCATTATTTTGTGTAGTATTGTATTGTATTGTATTGTATTATATTGTATTGTATTGATTTGCATTGTTTTGTGTAGTGTTGTGTTGTATTGTATTTTGCTGTTGTTGGGTTATTAAATGATCTTTTGTTGTTGTTGTGTTGATTTGTATTGTACTGTACTCACGCACTCATGCTACATACCAACTCGCCCACATACTTGACGTAACACACGTATTTTACTCCTGTACATGCAAAAACACACATACAAAGATCTGATTTGTGCAACACCAGAACAAACCGACGAACAATAACTCATGCACAAATTCACAGTTTTACACAGTTATGCACGTTCTTAATAAAAAGCCTGGTTCCCTGAATATACACGAAATCTAGAGTTCTTTTTTTTTCCCCTTCAAACCTGTAGATGGGTTTACCGACATCAGATGATCAAAAGAAACAAGACGTGTTAAAGAAGTAAGTAATATTTTCCTAGTAATTACCGCTTACTGTTTACCAAACATGTTGTTAACCGCTTTCCTGAAATTTCAAAACGACACGCATGCAACGACTGAAGAAGTTGATAAATATTTATCAAGAAGTTAGACTAGTAACTGTAGTCCATATCAAAACTTATACAGCTTTTACGAACACTTCCAAAAAATTTTAAACATTCCGAAGATTTTGTGAACAGCTAAAGATTTTCCAAATTTTCCGAAGATTTCCTAAACTTTTATAGAAAACGCTAGCTAGCGCTCTAGTTGTTAAGTATACATCCAAGTTTGATTACCGAATGCTTTTATTGCATTTTGCAGATTTATGGAACAACACCCAGAGATGGATTTCTCAAAAGCCAAGTTCTCGTAAATGTTGCATCATAACTTCGTTTTCCCAAGCTGTGCTTTACAAATGGACTATTGAGCTTTGTTCGTGTATAAGAGTGAAAACTGAAACCCGATTCGAACGTACCTGGATTCCAAGAAAAAGCTGGAATGACCGAATGACCAGTGGAGCCACTGAAAAATAGAACTGAAGGAACTTGGTTCGTCTTTAACAGACAATTTATTTGGATTGTTGTCATTCATAAGACTGGTTACTTAAATAAAGGACTCAACCTGTGACGACAAATCGTGTTGCAGAGCACGATAGAACCTGCTGTTTGGGCGATTTGTGTTCATATTTCAATAACAGAAAAAATTTATTTCATACAGATTTGACCAATAAAAACATTTTGAAGTATACGTTAAGAATACCTAAAATTTTGAAATTACTAAGTTTTCTGCAACCGGCAGTAGAAAGGTTGCCGAAAATTAATTAATTTTAAGAATTTTATACATATAATTTAGTAGGTAATTTAGTATATAATTTTATACATATAATAACAGTAGGTACGATACGAACAAAGTTTTTGAACTCTGAAAATGAAAAGGATAGAAGCTACTTTAAACTCGGGTTTCATTATAGCAACAGTGCTGTATGACACAACGATATCGCTAGAGTGGTTTTTACTTAACCCATGAAATAGATGCAAGAGTAATAAAGTTTGTACTCACTAAATCTTTCGTTTTTGTTTATTGGATTTAAAGTACAATGTACCATATAGACATTAGCTGTTAAGCTTTAGCCAAATGAACTTACAAGCCATTGCAAGTTTGTAACTTGAGTTCAAACTTTCGCTTGGTTTGGCAACCAATCGCATGCAGCAATCTTATCATGTAAATCGGCCTTTAAAAACCACAGTTAAAGATGGGCAGAGAACAGTCCGTTCAATCACTGGCTATCGTTGATAGAAGTCGATCAGTTTAAAAGAACGAATCTCAATTTACCGAGAGTTTTCAACAATTAAAAGCTTAATCGATTAATAGATTTTATTAACACAATTTCGATGTTTTCATTTCATATACATATCTTGTATTTAGTATGACGTCATTATGCCCGCGGCTACCTTCAATGAAACAACAGCCCAATTTTTGTACGAACTTACAGCGAACTTATACAAACACACAAACATGCCGTCTACAGAAGCAATATTGCGCCGGCTTAAAAGTATGGAACACTTTTGAAAACATTTAAAACTGGCAAGAAGCTGCCAGATCCTGAAAAAATTAAGATTGTTCAGACTCGACGATCTTATTAAAAATAATATGTGCAGTTCTTGTAGGCTAAGATCCCGTCTATTTGAATACGTTTTCGGTTTGAAAGGCAGCCTTTTATCAGAAGACGTTTCAAAAAATTTTGTTCACACATCGCGTTTGTAGCATTTTTATAAACGCAGCCCTAAAACGATCCGCAAACACCTGATGCTTTCATACTTTCATTGAGGATTCAGACGATTCACAATCGATTGTTTTTGTTTTGTTTTGAGTGGTGAAACTGTGGGCCATAACGACAACGGTAACGTTTTCGATAAATAATGTACGAATAATATTCCGCAAAGTTTCTACTTTGGAGTGCTTTTTTTGTGGGTGTTTCCGTCATTTTTTTAGCATTTACGTGTGGACGAGTGGACGACAGGCCAAAATGGAATAAAAAGATTGCATTCTTTAAAAAAGCCAAAACATTTTTGTGTGTTACGGGGCCCTGAGAAAAGCTATATGGACCTTTCGGCGGGAGAAAATCCAAGGCAGCAACTCTCCATTTCTCGGCCTTTTTAGCCGTGCTTCGCTGGGCGTTCCCTCGCACAGGACTTTTTCCTTTCAACCCCTGCTTGCGATAAACCCTAAGAGCTCGTTCCCAGGGTCTTCTAGGTATTTTTCAAAATAGAGTGAGGAATACCCAGAAGAGCCTGGGAGCGAGGTTGCTGCTTGCCGACCTCGATCAGCTCCAAGTTCTCTGTCAGCGGCTTCGTAAACCAGACTGGGACAATTATCGATAGTGATTGGTTATTTTGAAAATCAGTTGTCCAATCAGGAACCAGTATTACGTGTTGGCCCACAATTCAAAACATTTTCACTGTTTCATGACGGTAAACCTTGCTTTGCTTGTTGTTCGAAAATAATTTGTGATAATCGAGAGTATAATTGGAGTCTTAAAAGAATCAGTATTTCTTACAACGTTCAATAATGTCGGGACAAGTATTTCAGTGCGTTTCTGATGGAGAGGAAGAAGCAGAGGACGTGATTTTATCGCCGCTTTTGAACGATCAAGGGTCAAACGTGAATGGCACAATTCGCAAGAATTTGCTGGATGCTTTTGGTCCAGTTAGTATAAAAAGCTCTGTTACTGATCAAGAACCTCCAGGAAGAGAACATATGAAAGTGTATTTGAGAATAAGACCGTTTATGGAGAGCGAACTGGCTGCCAGTGAAGATCAAGGATGTGTGCAGATCGAAAATGAAAAGGCGGTTGTGATGCACGCGCCTAGAGATTCGTTCGCTTTCAAGAACAGTTCGCGAGGAGTGGGAGAGACCACTCATCGCTTTACTTTCTCTCGAGTTTTCAATGAACAGACGTCACAGAAAAGCTTTTTTGACGAAACTACACTGGGAATGATAAAAGACTTCGTTGACGGACAAAACTGTCTGGTTTTCACCTATGGAGTGACAAATTCTGGAAAGGTACATACATGTAATGTATTTCAAATTTGGCTTACAGACTACCGTGAGATGCTTCGTTCACCCAACTTGATGTAATTTAGCTAAACTGCAGATTAGCCATGTCAGTGACTTGTTATAATCCATAACTGCGCATCACTCATTCTATATGTACAGATACAATTAACAATATGTACGTAGTTACCGAGTTAAATATTATTAGGGGGAAGGGGTTGAACTTGAAATAAATAAATGTTCCTTCTCAGAAAACTATCTCCGTAAAAACAACCAAAAATAAATATTGGAGGGGAGTCGTTTATTTGAGAAGGGGCTAAATTGCAGAAAAAAAATGAAAAATAAATTCTGAGGATGAGCTGCTATCATCATCATGTGAAAACCATGACCATGAGATCTTTGTTTTAGATTATTGTTTGTTGTATTTAAATAGACATGACTTGTTATGTCAATTCTGTATTTTAAAACATTAATAGTTTGCTTCATTTTATTGTTGACACAATTAAAGTGAATTTCTACATAATGCATGCACAAATTCAGTTGTTACAGCTATTGAAAACACATTTAATAAATGTACCCTCTCAAGTATTAGTAAACACCTCTCTCAAAAAGGCTCCCCTAAACCCTCTAAATATGAAAAAATGACACCTCCTCTTATTCAAGAAAATGCCATATCTTAAGATTACAATAACAGACAAGGAAAACAATGTCAAAAAATTTCTTGTCTTTCATACTATGATAGACTTACACTATCCAAGGAACCCCAAGGGATGGCGGCATTCTGCCCAGATCATTAGATGTTCTGTTCAACAGTATTGATGGTAAGCAGTACAAGAGAACCAACCTGAAGCCAAGATACTTTTGTGATGTCATGCGACTTGATGCCAAACAAGAACACAATGAGGAGCTTGTTAAAAAAGCTTTCATGCAGTCACTTGATAAAGGGGTAAGAGAAAAGCCAGTGATATGAACTCATGCAGTTTAAAAATACTCGCATAAGAAGCTGGATTTCCCAATTCAGCCTGCAGTGGGTTATTAATAATTATTTGATAGCTAATGATGGGCAACCTTTAGTATCGTAATCTGCTAGGTTCTCATATGCAGGTTTTTAATACTGTATTTGTTACATGAATATATAGTTAGTAAAGTGATCTGTGAATTAAATAAACTGTTTTTGGTACGATGATTAAACACAACTACCCCTGTTTTTATAATTAATTTATTTGCATTCTTGATCTTGCATATGTACCTGAGTGTATAAAAACCCTGCTCTCTGTGAGTCTTTCTTCAACAAGCTTGACTTGTCTGGTCTGTGATATTTTTCAGCCTGGCTAGCCAATCTACTTCTTTTTGGTTTGTTTTTGTCCAATTAGAGTATAGATCTGAGTGATCTTTTGAAACTGGAGGAATCTGACCTGTCCAAGGCAAATTCTTTTGAAGAATCATCACTTCAGTCCAACCAGGGAGAAAATGAAGTTGGTAAGTATGTCAGTGCAGAAATTACTGAGAAACTTTCGAAAAAAAAACTGAGTGAGTGAGCTGAATATGTTTCATTGATTAACAAAAGGTGTCAATGGGGTGTGTTAATCGCCATAGGGTTTGGTGTAAAGCTGATGTTTCAAGTGCAAGCCCTTTGTCAGAGCAGACTGAAACTACTTCTTTTAGTGCAGAAAATACTTATTTTTAGTCAATTTAAATTAGATATTAAAAAAATATTTCATAACAATGACAGCTCCCTGTAAGAGATTTTTGAGTGCAATATTTTACAAGAGATTGCAAGTTTTAAAGATTCCAACTGGCTGGAAAGCTGACCACAAACTATAATTTACACCAGAATCAAACATTTGACATCTTTCAGATCACTCAGCCATGACTGACAGTGAAAATATGGAGTCAGATGAACACAGAATAGTCGATGACACGACTATCAGTGTGGATGCACAAGGACCTGTTAATTTTTCAATCTGGGTTTCATTTGCTGAAATTTATAATGAACAAATCTTTGACCTCCTTGACCCTTGTCCAACTGGAAAAGGAAAGAAAAGAAACACTTTGAGGTTGGGAGATGACAAGAATGGCAATCCTTACATTAAAGGTCAGTAAAAACTTCACATACAGCCATAGCCGTCAATGTAACCACCATAATTGAAGACACAAGTACAAACAATAACTTAAGGGACTTTGGATCATTTTTTCAATTCTCCAAAGGTTTCTCAGTTTTTAGTTTTTTTAATATTTTGGAGAGTTTAAGTTTTAATCTGAAGATACTTACACCAGACTCTTCAATTTATTTCCTTCATCATAGGTTCCCTCTCATGAAATGGACTTGTTCAAAAAGTGATTTGAGTTGTCTAGACAATTTGTGATATCACATAATTGAAAGTTGAGTTTGTTCTCCTGTAGGTTTAAGGGAAGTGTGTGTCCACAGTGCAGACGAAGCTTATAAGGTGTGATAATTATTTAATAAATATAATATATGTACTTATTTGGATATGAAAAGTGTAAAAATACCCTACTCTTAGCAGCTAAAAACTTTAAAAGTTAATTGCAGGAATACCTATTGTGTGCAACTACTGGGCATAATTTATGTAAAGTTTCAAAATGTTTATGGTTTTCAGCTAATCAATATGACTTGCTACTTGTTGAGACAAGTCAAACGAAGAGTAAACTAGTTACACTGTATAACCCCACAACGTGCATGATAGACAACTTCAAAAGATCCATAATATCTAAAAAGGCTTATGATATGTCATGCTCGACTCAAGAATAATATCATTTTTCTGAAAACTTTATTCTTAACCAGCTCAAACATTCTTAATTCAGATTCTAAAAGTTGGCCAGAAAAACCAGAGGATATCTGCTACCAAGCTCAACCAGTGTTCAAGTAGAAGGTTTGTTGATTTCTTAGCAGCTTGTTGGCAAACATGTCTAAATGGGTCTTCAGGGCTGTTTTGAACTAGGTGTTAGAAATGTTCTGTGGGCCTGACAAATTTTGGATCAGCAAGATTTGAACTTACAAGTTAGACAAGTACACCATTTCTTTGCAAAATGAAAGCATTTGCCATTGTTATTAATACAAAATCCAAGATGACAGAGCTGTAATGTTGTGAATTACATGCATCTCAGATGAATAAGAAGCTTGTTTACAGTAATTTTTACATCAGCTATATTGTTTTCAGAAGTTTTACAATATATCATGTTTGTATTGCAGTCATTGCATCTTTAGCATCAAAGTTCTTCGAGTCGTAGAAGTGGAGGACCCTCATGTCGCCAGAGTTAGCAGGTATGCAATTGACAGTGACCTCCTCTACCATGTCAATTTCTCAGAGCTTGGCAAGTCTGGAAGTCAGGTTTTCTGTTTTCACATAAACCAGTTCCTGGATTGGCAGGCTAGTTTATTTTCAAATTTAAGCAATGCCAAGCATTTTGACTAATACTGAAAGATTTGCATTTGGAAAGTAAGCAAGATAACAATGATGAGTTTGATCAACAAGGGCTTGTTTTTCACTGTTGGGTTGTATTTTGAGTAGAATTTTCTGTCTTACAGAGCTGGTACGTAATTTTTGGTTTTCTGGCGATTTCTTTGGAGACATTATTGATAATCATTCTGCTCTGTCATCCATTGCAGGCTATCATTTGTTGACCTGGCTGGGTCTGAACGGTATACTAAGACCCAGAGTAAAGGAGACCGATTGAAAGAGGCCGGAAACATCAACACATCCCTCATGACTCTGGGAAAGTGTTTGGATTACCTCAGATACAACCAGAACAACCCGTATGTAACTACAATATGACATGTTGTGCTTACTGTGTCTAGTGAAGTTATATTACATCAGATACAAGAGGGTCCTGGGGGTACCAATCTCACTTCCCATCCCAAATTTATCCCACTTTTCAGTGCCTACAAAACGTTTTCCCCCTTCCAATTTCAGGACTTTTCCCCATTTCCAGTGATCAAACCCCTGTCCCAGTGATCTAAATCCCATTTTCCCAGGGCAAAATCAGGCCAATCCCAGTTCATGTTTTACCCCTTCAGGACCCTCTTTCAACCAGAACAACCCATATGTAATTATGTACAATATGACACGTCATGCTTACTGTGTTTAGTGTGTGGGAATTTCAAAGTGAAATTAGATTACCTCAGATACGACCAGAACAACCCGCATGTAACTACAATACGGCACGTCGTGCTTACTGTGTCTATTGTGTGGGAATTTCAAAGTGAAATTAGATTACCTCAGATACAACCAGAACAACCCTTGTGTAGCTACAAAGTGACACGTGTTTAGTGGGTGGGAAAGTGTCTAGGGTGCTGTACCTTACATAAAACCAGAACATCAGGTCTGTATCTACAATATAACATGTTGTACCTAGTGTATGGGAGAGTCATTTATGATAAGTATTCCATCTAGATATCTAGTTTGGGATCATTGACTTGGTAAAATTTTCAACTATTTTTTCCCCCTCAGGAACCATTCTTTAATCATTCCATTTCGTGAGAGCAAGCTGACCCGCCTTTTCCAGGGAACATTCTGCGGCAAGGGCAAAGCCTGTATGGTAGTGAATGTTAACCAGTGTGCATCAATGTATGACGAGACGTGTCATGTCATGAAGTTTTCTGCCATTGCTAAACAGGTAAGAAGTGACTTCCAGTTTTCGGGGAATATTTTTTATTATCTGTTAGATCTAAAGTTATTTAGATGCAGGTAAGATCAGATCAGATATTTTGTTGACTGAAAGCTTTGCAATTAGTTCTGAATTACTTTTTACTATTCAGTTAAAAGTGTAAATGAGTAAAAACTCATTAATTAATTAGAACTGTGTACATTAAAGTTTGTGTTAAACACCGGAGCAGAGAAGTATTTTACACAACCATTGTATAGAGGAGTTCCTGGGATCTTGTAACCTTACTGACAAAGAGATAGTAAAGATACATGATTAGAAATACATGGACATCACTGCCCTTTTATTTAGTAGAAGAGTAAGAAGTCCTGGAATCAGGTAAGATAAGAAGATAAGACACGTATTATACGCTGCAGTTCTTGCATGTTGCTTCTAAACCTTTGTAGCTGAACAAATCATGTGTATTGAAACAACATCAAAAAGTTTAAACTATGTCACTTTTCTCTCTCAGTACTGAGTAGATAGCTAAAGAGGAGTCACTGTGTAACTTGAGCATTATTCATTGTTACCAATTTCTAGGTGACCACAAAAATAACAAAACCAGTTGACCTAATACCACCAACTAAGAAAGTGCGCACCTCATCGCTCCTAACCACGCCCAGTAAGGGTGGTAGGGGGTCAGTGGCATGGGCGAATGGGTCGCTACACACACCTGCCCCGAAGAAGTTTGCGGCGGTGCCAGAGGAGGATGAAGAAGTCAATTATGATGACACTGAGAGTGGAAACTCCGACCTTTATCAGCAGGTATTAAAGAGTCTCATCTCTGACTATGCTCCTTTTCTGATGCAGCTGAAAAACTATCAAAGTTAAACCCTTGTCTTGCAAAAGACGATTTTGCAAAATTCAAGAATGTCCTGACTTTTGGACCAGTTGTTGAAAACCCATAAAACAATCATTCGTTTTGCTTGTCTTGAAGAGTGGAAATGATTATTGTCGTTATTCTAGCGTTTGAACGGCACTGACGAAAACCTGCACAGTGACCATTCATTTTGTTTGTGTTGAGGAGTAAAGGCAATTGGTGTTCAGAACAAAAAAAATAGGTCAAACCAATGGGATTTGAGAACATATAACCGATCTATGCAGCAGGATTTCAGCAGAAGCTTTTTTGTGCAGACTCGTAGATGGACAAAACCAGTGGTTACAGACGAGATAAGGTTGCTGTAGCCTTCTACACCACAGGCAAGAACTTGGTGTTTTTGCTGGAAAAAGCTCAAAACCAGAATAGTTTCTTATCGCCAAGAAAAAGATAGTCAAAATAAAGTCACGGAAAACTTCTAAAGGTCATGAAATATTCATGGTACAGTGTTTCAGAAGGTCAAAGGAATCCTATTAGTATTTATACTGTAACTATACACCACTTGCTTCTCCAGTTTGTAACTTTCATAATGTTGCCGTTGTAAATCAATTTCTTTTTGTTTATATTTCAGCAACTGTTTGCGTTAATCAAAGCGCTACAAGATAAACTGGTAGAGGAGAAAAAGAGCAAGATAAAGTTGGAGATGAAGATTCGGGAGGAAGTTTGTGCAGAAATGGCGGAACAACTTGTGGCTATTGAAACTGCGTATAGGTACAGACCAGTGTGAACTGTGATTGCACATCACGACACTTTAAAACTTGTTGTGCGTGTAGGCAGAGTGGAAAATGGTCTTTCGTGTGAATTTCATCTATATCTCGTTAAGTTACAAATTTGGTAGACAAGTTCCATTTTAGTCAAAGATACATTTATCAAATGTCAGAAAAACTCGTACAGCGCTGTTCTGAGAAATAAGGGCCACGTTTGAGTAGGTGCTCTTTTGATCAGCAGAAAAACTAACATTTACCTTCCTTTCTCTCATCTGCTCATTAGTAATTGTTTGTCGAACATTTAGGACAATGGTAGTAAAATTTAACACACTTAAAATGCACGGATGTTGAGATCTGGGATAATGAATTAAACTGAAATGTTTGACAGCTTCCTTCTGAATCCCGATCTTCATATGCAGGTATTTTTACCTTTTTTCCATGAATATTTTTACGTTTTTATATCAACAATGTGTTCTGTTTGGTTTTCTTTCCTTTCTCCGATGTTTTGTAACAGTCGGAGTTGGATAGAAAATGTTTCGTTGGTCAACAAAAGTTGATATGGTATGTTCTTCACCTTTGGGTTTGGTTGAAAAACATACCATATCAACTTTTGTTGATCAACGAAACATTTTCAACCTACTCGCCCACGCAGGAAAACAGTTTTTGTCAAAACTAGTTTTCCAAAGTTGGATAGATATTGTTATTTGATTGGGGTGCACTGTTGAATACAAGCAAGTCGTAAGTGAGTTGTTTGTTGTCAACCCATATTGAGCAGTTTCTGAAAACTTCAAATTGTGGTCAAAAACTTTTTGTGAAAAAACAATAATTTACATTCTTGCATGTTTCCTGTGACAAAAGTAATTCATCTTCTTTGTATATTTCGAGAGCTTCCCAATGAGATAGATCATTTTAAGATTCTAATTTCTTAGAGACGTTTAGAAACTGTTCAAAATGGGTAGGCCCTCTTTGGCACGAAGCCCCTCATATATTTTCCAGCGTAATTGTTGTCGTTTTCTCCCCTTGCACGATTTTGAAGCTTCCTCGATTAAGTATTTTCTCGGCCTTCATGCAGTGTTGCTTGATATTGGCGATGTCAGTGATAAGATCAAGTTGCAGGTGGTAAAAATGTTCATAGACATAGTAAAGGCCAAAGTGAAGTATTTTCAACCTGAGAGATATTTTGACGAGTCTCGTTTATAGTTACAAATATGTTAAAATATTTATTTGCTAGCATATCATTAAAACTTTCTTATTTAATAAATTGAACTTTGTAATGTCTTATTGAAATGCGACGATGTTGCAGTGAGAGAATGCACGATGAAGTGATGGCTGTTGAGGAAAAGTGTGATCGCCGCATTGAGCTGCTGACCCAGTCGGTGCAGAAGAGCCGCAAGCGAGCCAGGGTGCAGGTTGACAGAATTGAAGACGACGAGGAAGAATGGGTGTCGAGTATGTTGCTTCACGCAGAACAAACCAGGGTTAAGGTTGGTTTCAGTTTAGTGATTGTTTGGTCTTCTAAGAACTTTGCGGTTAAAAAACGGCAGCATTTAAGAACGTGTTAAAATAACTGTATTTAAAGACAGAGGAACTACTTTATAGTAACGAGAAAGTGCAGTGTAATTTCGCACGTTGACAAGCATTTGCCTTTGGCCAGGAAGCCGTCCATTTCTAAAACATTTTGGCATCTAGTCAAGTTAGAGAATGACTGGCAAAGATAAGTAGGTAGACAAATCGATAAAAGTTGATTAAATGAGGTCGTTATTTCAACTTCAGTAAGGTTTTCTGCAACAGTTTGATCTCTTGAAATTGCAGCCACCGTCGCATTCTTGAAGAGCTGTAGACATAGTGGTATGTACACGAAGTTCAAAACTACAAACCTGTGTCAAAGGAGAATTCGAAATACTGTTAAAGTTAAAAACGTGGCAACTTAAAATACGAACTGAGTTTAGACAACCATTGGCTTTAAGGTGTGTTAGTAAAAGTTAAGTTGAACCAAAAAGTTTTTTGCTCACTATAATCAATCTGTATAATATAATATCTTGGCTTAAATATCGCCCTATTTTTGTATATA
>JANSTQ010019123.1:0-16284 GCA_026167885.1 Bergia puertoricense | reverse complement strand
CTGGGAAAGCAACATACCCTGTTTATGACAGCAAGAGAAGCAAAAAGTTTACCCTGTTAAGAATTTTCTGCTAAAAACCCATACCCTGTTTATGAATTTTGAACGAAAAGTATACCCTATCTGGCGCGCGGCACGTCCCCGTATAGCCCATATATGGGAGTACCCCCCCCCGGTATAAACTCTTAAATTTGCTACTATACTAGACGTTAATTTAAAAATGTTCAAACGCAGTCGCAAGCTTTTTTTAAAAGCTGTGTGTATCAAAGGGGTTCACAATACAAGACACATGTTTGTTTAGAGCGAAGGAATGTATTGAAATAAACGCCCCGTATGTCTTATTATGCTTCGACAATTCGCAACTTCAAGCTTGGGCTACCTGTGGAGGAACAGGTAAATAAGTCAATAGGCAGAAAAATTAAGACGACGCAGCTTCCAAAGTTGACAAAGGCAACTGTGGACGTTTATATCATTATATGCAGAGATAACAGTTATTTTAGAACACCACAGTTTTGGTAGAACAGTATATATATTGACTAATCATTATATGAATCAGTGAGTCTACACTTCTTAACAAATAATAAAACACATTGAGCAATTCAATTCTTGCATGTGTGGTATAATTCAGTCATAACATGAGTGACTATTTATGACAGCCATGCACGATGCACGACGATGGAATGGAAGAAATTTTAAAACAATGTTGTCAACACCAAATCAGATTAACATAATTCCTTCGCAGGCCAGGCTCGGTGATGGCTTTTGCCGAAAGAAATATCCGGAATTACTGTCATACTGCTTCCTTTCTCATGCATGACATTTTCGTGGACGAATATCTTTTGAAAAACATTATTCCGACAATTAATGACAGGTCTGAAGAGAAAGCGATTCACTTATTGCTTACGCTATGCCCGGAAATGACGAGTTTGCATGACCGCGGCGTTTAATTCCACTGACATACAGGCCAAACACTTCAGCAAACGGCTGTATACAACACTCAGACACTTCACGCCTCAGGGGCTACGAAGCTCAACAAAAAGCGGGGAAGACTTCAAGCGTGTGATTAGAATCTTCCAGCGCCGAAACAATTCAAACTGTCACGAGTTTTGGTCAACTGCTTTGAACGGACCTGATGCGGAACGAGTTTTTGTTTTGACTCATAATTCATCTTCCGCTATTTTTAGTGCCTCGATATTTCCTTTGTTGTGGCGTATATACATAAAGAGTGTTACCGGCTTTGAATTCAGACCACAACACTGAACGACCGAATGTGTACTGCCGCTTATAAACACAAAGCGCTTTCAGTTGGAAAGCAAGCCAAGATGGGCAAGTGTGATTTTGCTTTGCCTTCGTGGAGCATATCCAGAATTAGAGAATTTGTTTCAAGCTACGACGCATGGGATATCGCTGGTTTACTATTTCAAATCCCGCTACAGACTTTGTTCCTAATCGGAACTTTATTTCTCACAATTCAAATAACGTGGATAAGAGTACGAGCAAAGGTCTCGAAAACGCCGAAAGAGAATGCGATTCAACCACCTAAGAGAAAAACTGTACAGTACAAAGACTTTACACTCAAAGAACTGGCCAAATATGACGGGAAGACAGAGCTAGAAGAAGACAAAATTTACGTTGCGGTAAATGGTAAAGCTTTCGATGTTTCTTCAGCCAAAAATTACTACGGACCCGGTTCTTCGTACTCCGTGCTTGCCGGCAGGGATGCGAGTCGTGCTTTCGCTACGTTCTCGCTGGGGGAACTGACAACAGCAAAGGAAAACCAAGAACTTGACGATCTGTCTGACTTAAATCCACTGCAATTGGACAGTCTGCATGAGTGGGAAATGCAATTCGCAGAGAAGTACACATGCGTGGGTCGAATTGTGAGATATCATCAGCCGAGACGACTTGAGGATTTGTGTAAAAATTCGATCCTCGGACTATTGGATGATTCCCAACAAACTGTTAACGAACTGCCTCTTCCAACAAGGATCAAACAGAGACTGGTTGCCGTTGGAAAAACAAGTTTTTGAATTCTAACTTTGTACGTTATTGACATGAAAAGATTATTTATCGTAATATGTATATATTTTAGTATGAAGAGATTTGTTCGCATGGCGATAGCCGTTGTTATTGCTGTATTATTAAAGTGAACTGATAAAACCATCTAATAAGGTTTTGAAGCGAGTAAAATCAATTAAAATGTTACAGGCAGGCCTGTTGTAAATTTTTCTTGACGACAATGTAAAATAATTGCCAAACCAAAGACAAGTTGCTGCTGGCTAGTGAGGAAGCTTTAACATGACAACCATATCAATAATATATGTATATCAAGTTATGCTACTTTAAAAGCGAAGTAAGAAAACGCTACCAAATTGTATAGTTGATTTGGAGCGATACATATGTATATATAGATATATATATTGAGCACTTATTGAGTTGTTATAATACATCCCACAGAAAAAACTTGACAATTGAGCAGAACGAAACTAAATAATAAATAAATTATCAGAATATTTATATTGACCTGCAATACATGTCAAACATGTGTTCACAGACTCACGTGTGCCGTATGGTCGGAACTGGTAATACAACAAGAACAAGCTAGCTTAGAAGGCAACTTAACATCAGGTAAATCCAATAAAACATCCAGAAAAAGGGTTTCAAAAAATGGTTTTATTGCCAGGTGTGAAGCAGTGGGTCTTTTGAAGAGCGGGAACCCTCTGCCCCCGGAACTGCATGAAACGGAAAAACAGTGCTATGTGACTGGGCCGATCTCGGGGCGGTATTAAAAACGACAAACTTGATCTACGATTCTTTTTTAAAAGCTCTTTTTTTTCAGCTCTGACACTTTTTTGTTTTTGTTTCTATATATTTTGTAAAATGATGTGGAAAAAAATAAACCTTTGAAACCTTTGAAATTTGAAATTCATCGTCTAATTCATGCAATTAAAGAAATATGCCCGCTAATTAGTGTGCGAGTTTTGTACTGCGTACAAAAGGATGAGTAAGTTTCTTTTCACCCACGATTCTTTAATTCAGAAAGCCGTTTAGTTAGCATTAATCTAATTTCAGTTACCAAAAGTTGAATTCTTTCGGCGGTGGTTTTTCTGTCCATTTTATCATATCTAACCAGCAGGTTGTCTATGCACGTGGCCGTGCCACATTCAAATTATTCGGGGATCGTACGCCTACAAGGAATTAGGAGTTACGCGAATCTTCAACTTATCAACACTTGCTCTTGGTAGATAACTTCTACTTTCAAAACTGCTTGGATGGAAGTTATTCGCGAAACGTCTGAGCAGGAAGTGGCGGAAGGATGTTTCCACAAATCACTCATTTCTGCCAATGTTGCGGATGTAAACGATAGAGTCACTTGTTAGAAAGATTTATCAGTAATCGATGTTTTTTTTGTTAAAAATACCAAGAGACTCTTTTTTACCAAAAACAACGGCTTTTGGGCGGTTTCAACGGACGGAACTGGATTGCGCGTCACTTCCTTTTCCTAAATATCTGTCAGGGCATATTCCAACTTTTGTATAAAAACGCAAAATCTGCGATTTCAGTTATTGTTGTTTATTTTGCTTTACCTGCACTATCATGTTATCACGTACTGACATTTTCGGATGTTTTTAAGTGACAATTATCTACCGTGTCGTCTATACGCTATATTTTTAAAACAAATATCATGCAGCATAGCGGTCAGAAGTCATTGAATAACAAGATTTATTTCTCAAGTCTGGGAAAAATATTGATAAAAAAGCCCAGTTCGCTTACCATTTGACAGCATTGATTTTGAAGATATGGAGTTGCATAGCATTTTATCTCATCTAGAAATGCGTTACATCATCTCGGTCAACTTCCATATTTACATTCTAGCTCACTGAACTGGATCGGCGAGTTTTAGATCAAGACGAAAACTGCACGTGCTTTGAGCAAGTACTTTTGTTTTGCGATTATCACAAACTGAAGCTACAAAGTAGATCAAATTTTGCTATTTTTGTCTAAAATATCATTTAGTTTGCTTTACAAAGGATTTTGTGTGCGGACTGTAATGCCATCGTGATCAGAAAATCGTAATGACTTCATGCCGATTCTTCGCAATAAAATGAAGGTATTAGAAATCAGATTAGCAAAAATATGCATCACAAAGGGCCAAGCAGAGTTATGCACGTCATATTTGCCAAAAAAGTGCGCTGTCTGACGATATCTGAAAATACTTTTGTCAGTGTTCGCGCCTTGTAACGCTAAGTGAAGTTGGTTATACTAACTTCTGATTGGGCAAAAACATTTCTAATTGTTCCCATTTTTTTAAAAACAAAGAAGTGCATGTATGGTGTTAGTAGACATCCACATTGACGAATTTTGTCGATACATATTTTTCAACAAACCCTAGTTTGGATCAAACGGCCTTTTCAAGGGTTGTCTTAAGAGGGTCGAAGGCACGATTTTTCTCGTCTTAAAAACAATGAATACTAATAATTGACGTATACATACCGACGAGAAAAGATTAACGTTAGGCTATTTCAAGAACAAAGGGAAGAATAGTAGTCCCGGACTGATTTTACACTTAAAATCCTTTGTTTGCTAATCCAAAGCATCGAAGACACACACTGACCTTCATTGGTCCCAGTCCTTCAAGCTTTCGATAATCGATTTGATTTTTGTTTTAAAATCGCTTTTCATCAAACCATATTACATCAAACCATATTATTATGCCAACTTCGTTGTAATTCACAAAACAACGCAGCTGAATGTTTTGAATTCAATTAGTGTACAAACACATTCTTCTTGATAAAACTGATGTACAATGCCTAACATTTTTAAACTAACACAGCTCGCTTTCGAGCTCTCATCAGTACTGACCACAGTTGCAAAGTGTTCTAAATGCCACGAACAGAGATGTGACAAAGATACAATCATATTTTACTTTTTCTTAACTTTCGTGCGTTTCTTATACGTGTATGCATGGAATGATAGAACTTTTATATTAATAAGTGGTGGTCCCAATACAATACAATAATAAAAAGCGGAATAAATTTCAACACTGAGAAACAGATCTGCAAACTTATGCAGAAGAAATGTCTTCCATTTCAGCTGACTTTTTAAAATATAAATGCCATTCCAGTTCATACTATTTGAAACTTTTAGTTAATTGTTGAGTTTATGTAACACTTAAAACGATTTTTCTTATAGTTTTAATCTACAGTTTTGAAATCATACTAAGTGCAGGAGCACTGCAGTGTCAGAAGGCGCACTGCAGTCTTGATTAGTTAGTGGAAGGTTGAATGAAAAGTTTGCAGCACTGCAGTCTTCTTTTGTTGTGAGTTCGCGCCTCTCATCAAGACGACAGGTCAATATTATTGGGGGCGTGTAAAAAGAATTCCAAACATTCGTAGTATTCGACAAGTTTTCACTGAATACGTCGTTACCCTTGATTGTACCAACAGTTTGAAAAAGAAATCAACGCTTGTCAAGCTTTTATGACCTAAAATGTTCCTCGTTTCAGTTGATCAATAATTTTATAAGCAACGAAATGGAGTAGAGGCCACAACAAAGCAAAACAAAAGACAATCCAAAGAGGCAATTACTACCCAACAGTGCAACCACAATCGAAGTACCCAAATCACAAATGGAAATGTTTGGAAGTGATGGGCTGCAATTGTATTTTTATAAACACCGAAATGTGGTGAGATTCGGGAAAGGGCAACGGAAACCATTCTCAACACCCTCTCACACCTTCTCCTTGACAAGAAGTCCATGTAATAATTCAGTCATCTCGGTCACATCTACACAAAATACTTTGACTATACTCTCACTAATCACAAATCAATTAATATAACAGGCGATGGGGAAGGGGATGAAATCTGACATATCCCTACTAACTTCCTGTGTGGTGAGGTATAACGGCAGTATGTCAGATAAGTGCGCTTGTCATAAAGCATTCGATTATCCGTCTGGGCAAACTTGGGCAAGCTTATTTAGTGCGTCTGATTATTCGTCCGAGTATAAATACGGGCACGAAGACGCATTATCCGTCCAGACGAATTATCTCGATCCGTTGTGTGCCTTCTTAGAATAGCAGACGGATAATTCGTCTGGACGGATTGTCCGTTTCCAGTACTAAAACAGCCTTTCTCGCTATGATTGTTTGCCGATATGCGGCGCACGGATGATTCAGACGTATATTGATTGAGAGCAATTGTTTATTGGCGGAGAATTTGCTGATGTAGCATATAATTAAAAGGGGCAGGAATGTTTGTAAATCAGCTAGAAATTCCCGAGTGTTTACAAAACTGAAGTCTTTTGAAAGCAGTGGGATTTTTTTATATTATGTAAATGATTATACTCTTTTTTTACAAGAACCTTTTTTACAAGAACGTCGAGGCTGAAAAAGTCCCCAAATTTAAGAACATGCAAAGAACATGCTGAGGCTGGGGATACGTAGAGAACATGTATTTTACATACTGTATTCAGTAGAGATAATTTGTTGTTTTAAAAAACTGTAAAATAATGCCTAATCGGCTAATGCTCGTGCAACATCGCATGATGGCTACTCCGAATGTGGATGTGCAAAGGCAACTAGTGACACTTCAATGACACTTGTACATCTTTTAAGAAACACTAAAAATGGCTTGTATTAGCTTAGGTTGGCTTGTGTGAATGGAAAAAAATAATTAAAGTATGTACTCAATCCTAAAATATAAGAACATTTTAAGAACATTCAAATTAGACGTTGTTATAAAAAAGATAGTACGACAGCAACAATACGGTAAACGCTTGTTAACTTTGAGTGTGAGCTTGGCTTTGTTCAGCCAAGAGTAAATTTGAAATTTAAACTGAGTACAAGCAAGTATATTTTTAGCAGGGCAAAAAGGTATATTCCAAGATAACTACGCATGTGACCTTGTGGTAACTGATTTGTACTATTTTTATACATTCTTTACTGAATCATCCTTACCCCCTCTTGCACTAGCTATAAAAGCGCTGACGTTGTCATATGAATTTTGTCCTAATGCCAAAGAACAACCTTGGAGAAATTTTAAAACTAATAAGTGCTAGTTATGCTTTCTTATCTAACTGTTGCGTCATTGATTATCGTTGTGCTTCGTGTACGAGCAAAACGGAAACATTGTGTAGCATTATATTCAGCCGGGGTTGTTTTTACTTTTAGGTAAAACATGTTTTCACAAGTTTAAGGCCTGTTTTGGACATTATGTTACGGACACAGTAGAATTTAAAAAGTCATGCTTATATGAAGACTAGAACGTTAGCGACTGAAACAATTTGTAGAAGTCTGAAGCATTGAAGCGTTGAAATTGGACAATTTGTTTTAGACGGTTGTACAGCTGTCTGAATTTTGCAAAAAAGGTTCGTACTCAATGATATCATGACTGATATCTAAGTTTCAGCTCTATTTTCTGTCAAAACAAACCGAACTTCAAAACGACGCAAGTTTTTTCATCTGAAAGTTCATTCCAAGCCCTGCAGTCTTCATTTCAGTTTATCTAAGCGATCAGATCATTCCTAGTCGAAAATTGAAGTTAAAAGTTTGCATTGTAGAGCGTTTCACTTGTACCTCATGTGTCAAAACTCTTTTTCGAATTATTTGTACTACTTTAAGTGTCCTTTCCGTCCTAAATCATCTAACAAACATGTGTGGTTATACAGACGAAGGCTCATTGGGCTTCGTTTGTCCTAAAAGTTGAGATTTCTTATGAATTTCAACTTATTCTGGTAGTCATGGTAAGAAAACGTGATCCGGCACAAAATATCTTGAAACTCGACTGTACAGCTCCACGTCCAACACAGCCCTGAGAAACATTTCACTAATTTCTCGAGTAGAAGCTTGGCAATAAGCGGTATTAGATCATAGAACAAAGATAACACCACCACACATGCCCACGGTGCTGACTCATTTGACACCAGGCCGGAAAGCTGTGTCGGCGAATATATTGCTGGTCATTGCTGCCAAGGAGAAAAGGAAACGTAACATAAGAGAGACCTTTAATTATCATTGCACCTAATATGTAAGTTACTTATAATATGTATTGTACTACAATGCACTATAAACCAATAAAATATTAGTTGTTACTATTATTGTTCTTGTTATTCTTGCTCTTGTGTTGTTGTTGTTGTTGTTGTTGTTGTTCTTATTATTATTATTACTATTATAACTATCAATACCTTGGCTTATGATAACAGTCCAACTAGTAACTTTATACAACATAATTGTTTGGGCAGGTTTAATGGCAATACTTCGAGTAGCAGTGCTAGCTCTTTAGCAAGCCCGCCGGCAGAGCTGGCCTACACTATTCCGGATTAAGTTTGAAAATACAAAGCAAAAAGGGGCCACTGAAACCAAAATCGACAATGCTTTGTCCGGGAAAAATTTGATTAACAGTAATGCTAGATTATATCAACTATGAAAGCAGTGTTATACCCTGGGTACCAGAGGCAACTCACTTACTAAATCCGGCCGGATAAACAAGCGTGAGGTCCGAACGCGAGTCGCGTTGGGCCCTTCACTCGCTCGCTCGCTTCGGACCTCACGCTCGTTTAGCCGTCCTTCGGCCGGCCGAATTTAGTAAGCGAGTTGCGTCTGGTACCCAGGGTAGCAGTGTTATCACAATTCACGACTTTGAACAATCTGTGCAAGCGAATTTTATACTTTTACTCTTAACAGTATTTCAGGAAATTGAAAGTTAAATACCGTATTTCCTCGACTAAGCGCCCCCTCGAATAAGCGCCTCTCCTAGAGTAGAAAAAATGAAATGAGCGCCCCCCTCAAATGAAAAACGAAATAATAAGGACCCACCTCCTCCTATTATTAAACAGTATCCAAGCAGGCGTATAGTCCTTCCACATTTATTGTCTCCCAAAAATAGTTGCAGTTCATTTTTTCATCGAAGTTGTCATCTGCGATGGTTAAGTATATAATTGCTTTTACAACCGCTTCAACTCAATACGATTCAAATTGTTTCCCCAAGAGACACCTTCAATGTTATTATAACGTTGTTTTTAAAATAATATGATGTGCAAAATAAATAAAATAACATCGTGAAATAAGCGCCCCCCCCCCTGATTTTTTTTAAATAAGTGACTGGGCGCATATTCGAGGAAATACGGTGAAACAACTTTGGAAGCAAACTACCTTAAACGAGCTGTATTTTTCTTCATTAACAATAGGCCGGAAATGGCGGCTGCCCAAAAGAAAACTCATAACGAAGGACTATTGTACACGATAATAGTTGCGCTTATGGAATGAGTGGGTGGTGCCGAGGCTTTTTGTCATCTAACATATTTGTTTAGTTATGCGGGGGCGGCGGTACTGTATAATATATACAATATAAAATATAAAATAAAATATAATATAAAATCCGAATAGGAAAAAGTGGTCTGGACTGGTGGCTTGCAGCCAGTTTTTCTAACAAATTTTAGAAAACACATTATTTTCCTTGATTACTGGAACAATTTAACACGGCATGTAATGATAAATAAATCCGTTCTGCATACTGAACTAATTGCTGCGAAAGGTGACAACACTCAAAGAATGCCATATCAAATAGTTTTTAAAATAATAAAAAATAGCTGCAACCAAGGGGAAATATTTAATTCACTTGTGGTGCTTTCAGTATAAATCTTCCTTGCGATGTTTAATAAGATTCCTAAGTTTACCCTAAATGCTTCTGAATGCTTGGAGACTGCAAAGTCAATTCCTGCACCCACAGCTTTAATATTTTTAAGTATTAAATTATATATTAAAATATATTCGTGTTCTAGAAAGACCGTGAATTATCAGTTATAAAATATCACACTAGTATGCGTTTGAGTGAAAATATACTCGGGTCTATCACATATCAGTTTGCAATGCACAAGATAATAAAAAAAAAACAATAAAAGAAATAGAAAATTCTAAAATAGATATGTTAAGTCAATGCTGTTGGAGTTTGACCGGTTGCTACGATACGGTTTGATGAAACCAAACCAAACCAAAGGATTTTACACAGAAGGTAACAAACTGAAGACTTGTCACGTTCGTTCTTCTGAAGTTTTATAGAAGAACGAACATGACAAGTCCCACACAAGGACAAATATATTAAAAGCTCCCTCAAAAAGTCAATTTATGCATTCGAGTTACGTTTCCGACATCTATCACTGCGTTTTTGAGAATAAGTTTTTACTGGAGCCATAACCGGTTCTAAACCGGTCTAAAGCAAGCAAGTAGGTCCAGTTTACACAAGGATACATGCTCGTCCTCAACCTAGTTCCCAGGAACTTCTGGGTATTTTTGAAAATGGCGGTTTCTTCACCATTGAGAAACCGCCATTTTGAAAAAAATAATCAGTGTTTCCATTTCCCTCCCCCTCCCCTTTTTTCTCTATAATCCCCAATTCTCGCGCAAATGAACCTGCTCGCAGGCTATGAGTAAACCTACTTTTATTACTTACCTGGTTTCACTGGTTGGTTCTCTTTTGTACATGACCTCGACGGTAGGAACGTCATTGCCCATTTTCTTTCGACTCAAAGGAGGGTAGCTTGAATTAGTACTGATCACAGCAAAAACCACTGTTAAACTGAAATCAAAACTTTAATATACAGCAGCTGTATATTTTGATAATTTTAAAATGATATGATTTATATTAATTAGATGATATGATTATATGCCAGAATAATAAAACAAAAGTGTTTCAAATGGTCTAGAGATGACCTTTATACCTTTGCATCTGCGTTATGCACTATCTTTATACTTTGCTTTGACAATATCAGAAAAAAGTAAATTTAGAATAAGGATGTGAAAAGTCCGAAAACGGTTGAACAATGTCTACAAGACCATTTTAAATGTATTGTACAGACAACCCAATGAGAGAAAGGTTTAATACGCCATAGCAGTTGAGTGGCTTGCTTGCTAACATTTTATTTTTTACTTGGGGCTCTTGCAAACAATTTTTTCTAATGTTTTAAGCTCTGCAAACAAATTCTTTTCCAAAAGTTTTAATACCTCCCCCACTTCTCCCTCCAGAAAAATAATGGCCCGTCCCTTGATGTTGGACCATACAGCGAGTTACTTGCATTTTTGCCACTAAAACATAAACAAAACGCAATGGATTGTGGGGCGGACATCCGATCTGACGTTCCATAACTAATCAATGTTACGTGACTGTTTTGTTTTAGTTCAATCAGTGTTCATGTTAGGACTGACAGGAGTTCACAGTATGAACAATGAACAGAGTTGGTCTGCAACAAAGTTTCTCATACTTTACAACTTTTAAAAAGATGGAGCAGTCTCACGAACAACCGCAAGTGACACATTTCAAGAACGTCTCAGATAGATCAGGGGTTGACATACTTTGTTTGGACACAAAGGTTTTCTTTTTCCTTCTCTCTTTGGTATAACGATCAACATTTTATCGTTTATTTTAATTATTCCAGTTAAAACAAAAGCTCTCGACATGAATTGAATAAAGCCGTTGCAGTAGCCAACTTATTTGCGGACAAAGCATTCCTTTACAGATAAAGAACGCAAAAAAGCTAGTTCAAGTAAACTTCTGTTAGTACCGGATTCATAGACTCCTAACTGAGTGTTTTCACTTTCAGATTCCAGTGATAGAAATATCAAAACAGTCACCGACCTCAACGGCTCTCTAGTATAATCAGGGTACGACCACAAAACGTTTGGCTTTACTAGTGGCTACAACTCCTGTTTTCGTGTTAGGAAATTTCCGAAAATTTGAATAAAGGATAAATTGCATACACACTTTGTTTTGTGAGAATACCATAATTTTTGCTGAGCCTCAACAGTTTAAAAACTTTCAGATTTGACCCTAAATGTATTCTTAAATTATTCTTAAAAGAGACCTTCCACATATTATTGACCTATGTTCTCCCTTTGAAATGAAACTGAATGCCCCGAGGCAGATGAAATATGAAACACGCAGATAAAATATAACTCGTGTCTTTGGCATTTGTCTAGCGGGTTCTAAACGGTTACAAACGTCTAATATAGTTAAACAGAATGTTCTCAATGTGCAGCTGCGTGCACACGTGATCGTGATTGAGTATTAGATAAGAAAAAGATTTGTAGAATTAAGCCTGGGCTCTATTCTTAAACTATTCTTAAATTTTGGCAAATTTGAGCTTCGATATTCTTATAAACTATATTCTTACAAAAAAAAGTGTGTTATGAGAAATAAGCAGTTGCAAACATTTGCTTGAAAAAACTTTTCAGACTTCAAACGGGATTCGAACCCATGCATGACCTCTGCGATGCCTGGGCAGAAACTCCAGCCCCTGAGCTAAGATTTCAAGAAGTCATTCGTGGTTGGTAGATCAATTTTGAGTTCTAATAAACCCGTGCTAATGTTGAAAGTGTAAATGAGGGAAAAAGAAACGAATTCATACGTGAACTGCGGTGAGGAGTGGATATGAGGAACTGCCTCAACATCAAAAAAGGTCCTGGGTTCGAGTCCCGTCAACACGTTTTTCTAAACACTATTTACACTGACGTTAAACTTTTACGCTATTTTATAATAACTTAAAACTACGTAAACCTTTAACTTTTATACGTACAAGATCTAGTTAACAAAAATGTGCGGCACGGGTTTGTACAATTTTAAGCTGAGCATCCTGTGCTGTACGTGGGGTCAAGTAAAAGAATGAAGAAAAAACAATTGAACCCCTGAAGCCAAGTCATTCTAAACCCATTGCTCAGTACGAAATCTGGCTTCATTCGGTTTTCAGATCTTTTCATCCAGCATGCGTGCATTTGACAGGAACAAAAAAATGCTAATGAACTTCTTGCAAGATTTTTCACGGAAAACTTCCGTCTATGGAATTTTATTCCTGCCCTGTACGGAAAATTTCAGTTGTTGAACTTTGTATTAAACAGTTGCGGCCATTCGAATAGTCAGTGTATGTCTTGAAAATGTCTAGTGAGTCTAGCGACCTTGTTACCACACTTTCATGAAAACCTCTGTAAAGGGATCATGGAATCCAAGAATAGCAAGGAATGTAAAGGAACCCGCTGGGTTACGTAAACATTTATTTATCAGTGAATCGACCACCGCTGGCCACAAATGGGGAAAGGTATTCGATATTGTAATTATAGCCAACAGGTCTCAGTACAACGTTTGAAAGCACTAAATCATTTTCATGAGTTCTTTATTGGAAACTTTTTCTGTCTTGCATGGTGTAATAACGTTGATAGTAAAATATTCCCAAGTTGTTTCGCGCAGAAGCAGTTAGTGTGACGATTACTGTATTTCGCAATATCTGGCGAGAGCGATTCTTCTCGATTGCACGCGATTGGTCACAAGATTAAGAGTGATGTTCCGCTGAGTAGAAAACAAAGGGAGAGCTAGTCACCACAGTCTGCGAATACAACATGCAGGATGGTCATTGAAGGGTTGCTACTAATTCCTTGCAGACAATTAATAACACGCTGAGCTCAGCCAAGCTCTACAGCACGCAATCTATTATAAATGTCCACTTTTGCATCTTGATTGAGTACTCTAATGCAATTATGTTTTGAAGACAATTTATCTATAGATAAAACTGCAGTAAACTGATATACACTGGTTAAAAATAAACGGACTCTCGGTGAGATGTTATTAAAATAACCAATGCGAGTCAGTTGGCACGTAAAGGTATCGGAACGTTTTCTGCTCAATCACACTTGCCGTCTGAAACAGAGCTTGAAAATTTTTATTTAATGCCTTCTTAATCCGAAAAAATAGGGTTTTATACAAAACATTCAGTAAAAAGAACGATAAATCATATCGAGGAATTACACACCTACTGCGAACTTGACTTGACACCTGCAGAGGGTCTGAAAATAGCTGCTTTTCATACTTGTGTCTCAATTCTACTTCGGGAGTTATCTTCTCCAAATATTCGAAGCACTTCGATTACGAAATCTTTCCAACGGAACATATGTCTAGTTGTTTTATTGGCTGAAGTTGGTTGAAGCACGAGGTAGCGTATAGTTAAACTTCTCGTGGAAAGTCGAAGCCGAAAGTCTTATCATGCACTCAACCCCGAGTTCGGTCTCGTTGAGTACCACACTGACACGTGGGTCTCAAAATAGCGTAAATTCTTTCATTTACAGTTTCGGAGTTTCTTATAGTGTTTATTTTAAACATTTCTAGCCAAAACAACCTAATCTTCTATCGGCTGTTCCATGTACACCGCTGTTCTATGCATACAGTACAGTGATTTTCTTATTTTAGCAGCTGCTTAAATAGTAAATTTAGCCGCAAATTTAGCGAGTTTGCAAAAAATCGCGAAATTATTTTCTCGCTAAAAATAGTATTTGCCAAACAAACGTGATGCATACGTTACTCAAATAGGAGCTCGGGTCGCAGTAGTGGTACCACTCGGCCATATGGGAAGTCAGAATCGCCGAGTGGCGGCACCTGATATGATCTCTTTCAGGTTGTTTGCTTGCTAAAACTATTGAAAATAAGAAAACGTTGCAGGATATAGCTAAACACGGATTGACCCTCAAATAACTTTTTTAGGAAAAAAGAGTAACTAAATTTTGCAAAGTTCTTCCATCCACGAATGTTTTTATGTTGCGCGAACTATCCACCTTTTTTTATTCGTTCCGTTTCGCGATAAAGCCTACTATGGTGGCCAGGCCTCATCTTGACAAATAAAGTTTATTATTTTGAACCAGTTATGATAGACACTTCACAAAAGCCAACTTTTGAGGTCAAACCTGGTTGGTATTATTTATTATTTATTAGTTAAAGTTTAAACATTTAAAATCACAAAAAAAACCCCAAAATAGTTTGTTCAACTAATCAACTTTTAAATCAATTCTTTTCTTCGCAGTTATCTCCACAAAATCGCAAAATATTTCTCTGTCTTAAACAACTACGGTACACTTTTTTAAAATAAAAAGCCGTAAAATTTTGTTCAGGCGGACTCAGTGTTCTTATATTTTTTGTCAATTTCAGCCTCAAAATGTTCCTATTTTGTTCTTAATTGTACGCTTGTTTAAAAGATAGCAAACCTGCTTAAATGAGCTTTCATGAATATGAAGGGCAAAATGGCGGCTCGAATCATTCACTTTAAAACAAACGCAGAACATCCGATCACGGCTTGCAGAAAAGGTTTATATGGGAAATAGGACTTCGTGAGCACAAATCAACACACATCAATAAAGATTTGAGCTATTTTGTGTCATTTAAACATGTCAGTAATATTGGTAACCAACGTTTCCCACTGCCCGTGCACTGACTTGACTATCAAATATGCGAGAAAGGCACGAGAAGCGACGCGTGCAATTGAACACACTTTTTACTGAGATTTTTGATAAACATATAAAATAGTAGTGAAAGCACAGCATTTTTGAATGGTTTGGGGGGCTCGATCGAGCCTTGTGAGCACCGATATACAGCAGTTTCAATACCGGAAAATAAAAAAATGCTTAAAAAGAAAGACTAAAAACTTCTCATTCTCCAAGTTAGCATGTGCACAATTTTGTATTCTAGTTTGAACATAATTGAAATATCTTTGTAATCTTCATTTTTTATCATTTTTCATACTTCTTGCAAGTGTTTAAATTGTTGTAAATTTTATTATGTATTTACTTACTTAATGTGTTTAGTACGAGCCATTTCTCATCACCTGCTAGCAACAGAACAATGGCGTCGGTTGTATAGTGTCACTCCAAACAGCCCGACCATAATATGTCTGAAAAAAGTAATTTGGCCAGAAATGCTTGGTTTATAACCAGGAGAGAATCAAAAGATTTCCCACTGGCGTAGTTAATTTGAAAAAATCTTTTTTGAGGATGCAAAGATTAACTTAGTTTTCATGGAGTCATGCATTTTAAAATATCAAACTGGACTTGTCTTTAGGTGTTTTCTTGGAATGTAAGGCAGAATTAGAGATCAAGGGATTTCCCATGATTTTGGGAACGTGTAAACCCTGTTACAATAATATGATAATAATGACGATGATGATGATAATAATAATAATTAAACAAATTTGAATGCAAAGGACCCACACGACGTAATGAAAAACTGCTGCACAACTCGATGATGGATCTCTGAATTACTTTAGAGATGCATGTGGTAGACGTCACTCGTGGTGTATACACAATTTAACCCTGCATCCAAATTGTTAATAATAATAATAATAATAATAATAATTATTATTATTATTATTATTTATGGCAGTGTGGAACTTCTGGATGCCAGATGCTAAAAAAAAATAACTTGGGCTAGGCGCCAAGGCGTAGCTAGCTTCAGTATCTCTATATAAAAGTATATCTAACTAACG
>JANSTQ010019012.1:0-16289 GCA_026167885.1 Bergia puertoricense | reverse complement strand
CGGCGAGCAAGAGGACACCATTTTAATTGTTCAAATAGTGGTCCAGCATCGGCATCAAAGCTCGAATGGGTAAGAACTCTTGCAGCTCGATTTTGAAGCTTTTGCAGCTTTGTAGCATTGTAGCATTGTAGCTTTGTAGCTTTGTAGCATATTCTGGATAACATGAGCTTTCAAACCGATCAGTTGAATCTAAATATATCGAATTAGTTGCACTCCAACGGTATAGAGAGTCGGTTTATCGAAATAGGCAGCTACTCATGCCAAATTCAGTTTACTTGGGCCAAGGTAGCTTCTGACCACTCGGCAAAACTATTAAAAAGGCTCTGCACGTAAGTACGGTGAATGCGTTCAATTCTGTTGTTACGACTACAAGTAGCAAAACAACACTCAAGCTTGTAGTCACCCAAAATTAATTCTGGGTTTAGTTGTCTAAAGACATTGATCTTACTCACATGCAAAGTGTGCTGTACATATACCACAGATATAGGACAAATATTGTCACCGTAATATTTTTGACTTCAATGGAGTATGTTCGATAAGATATAAACATGTTGAAAATGTGAAGTCACGTTTTCTCCATTGGATTTTGTTGCCCGCGGTTTTAAAGTAAATCAACGGAAAGAACCTTGTAAAATTTTTTTTTTTCAAACGACGTGTCTCAATGAAATTGAAGAAAGTTTAATGTCTTCACTGATCTCAAAATGACAGATTTTTAAAAATTCAGAACAATCTTTCTCCGAAAACAAGATATCACCATTTCGTACGTTTTTAGCACAATGAATATTTTTGACAAACAGAACACGAGCTGTGTACATAGTCAGCCAAGGGAAGCTGCTATTTTGAAAACTATCGAGAAGCGGACGAAACTGAGTCGACTATTGCTTATAGATAAAAAAAAAAAAAAAGCAAGTGTTTTTCAGTTAAATCGTGTTAATAAAAATATACCGTGACCTATTCAGCAAAAATAAATGTATTCTAATTGCAGTAATTAACATCAAACTGTAAAGATGTGATATGAAAAACTGCACCGATGCCCGCCATTGTCTATCAACGATAGTACAACGATGAGAGAACCAATCAACTTTAATTTATGGACCATGGTACCGGTGTTTATGCGAAAATAATGATATTAGGCAGTGAAAAGAGTTACCAATCAGATTAAAGTATTTGCAATATACCTTTTATAATTTATTAAAATGTGTTGAAAGTTTATTTTAATCCATTGTTTACTATAGTAAACGTAACAAACCAGCGTGTTATTGTAGTAAGTGTCTGAACGAAAACCTAAATAAACGTTACAATAAAAGGGAAGTGATTGACAAAGCTTGGACACCTTTAAACACCTTTGTTTTGCTTATAAAATTATTTGGAAGAATTCAATACACAGTGACAAAAATGTGCGCACAAATTTACTGTCCCATAATTGGACGTAGTTACAACATAATTGCAAACTCCGATGACTATTCAAACAGAAAAACTAACTTTCAGTTTTGCTGGGTTCGATTAACGCTGGTCAGTGACAGTGAAGTTCAGTTTTCATCTATGAAAAAGTCATTGGCCGCCTGTTTTACTGCAACGCGTATCGGACATAAAGTACAAAGTATATTTGATTCACCATATTCTAGAATAGAAACCTGTCGAATAAGAACTTTGATCCTTTCAACGAGCAGTATACCTCTTTCCGGAAAAACATACAAAACAGGCTGTTTTTAAGCTCACTCAAATTCTTAATTCGGATAATCTTTTTTAGCGATTGTTTAGTTTACTGCTTGGAGAGAGGGAAATGAGGCTTTATCTTCCTGAATGTATTCCTGTCTGATTCCGGGTAATCGAACGCAACCCTAGTTGATTTATCTTCTGCCATTTTCTCGTATTTTTTCGTATTTTGCTTCAATGACAATCAGAATCCTACCAGGATCAGTTGTAGAACAGAGGTTTTGGCCGTCATATTGACTCTTTTGTTTCCAGGTGATAGCAACACAAATAATACATCAAATTATCCTTATTTTCACTTCAATTTTGGAACAATTAGCTGAGCTTGAGGCAACTGTTACAAATAAAGCCTCTTATTGTTCCTTCCCTTATCGCCAATTTTGCATTTAGTGGTTGTCAGCGAGTATAAATTTGGTTCCCTTTGGCTTCCGGCTGTCTGACCCAAAGAGCAGGCCTCACACATTTAACTTACTACTTCCTTGGCTCCTGTGTCGAAAACAGTCACTGATAAAGCATAGGTGTAATACGTAACCGTATGATATCGTGGATAAAACTGGATAATTCAATCTTGCTGGAAACTATGTGAAGTGATTCTAAATATCTACATTTCCTGTAAATGATAATACTAGCAGAACACACAGACTCTTCGCCTACATGGCACCAAGGAGTAAACATAAAGACCTACTTCCACGGCACGAAATGTTTACCGAATTGATGAGCCACTCCAGCTGCCATGTGGAAGCTCTTGAAAATCTCAGAGATTCCATTATCCTCGTTCACCTGCGTTAACACCATCACTAGCACAATTACCTGAAACTATGTAACAATTTTAAGCAATATGTATTTCGTCACGTTGCTTTAACAGAGTATCGTTTGTTAAGGTAAGTTAAACCATTTGAGCGTACATGGTAGTAAAGAATGCTTGACTTGTGAGTGTTACGGATAAGAAAGAAACACGGTTGAGTCAGTTCTTCGTCTTTGAGTCAGGACATGAATTGAAGGAGAAAGTTTAGAAAAATTACGTGTCTTATTTTATATTCAAGCAGGTATCTTAGTTGACAGTCAATTTTACATTGACCACATGTTTGTCTCAATGAACGTCGTTTTGCTTTTTAAAAACTTACAAAACTTTCTCAGCTCTGATCAAACCCTTTAGTACAGTCCATGGGAATACGCTGATTCTGTGTTGAATAGCATATTTTATGTTTTTATATTCTAGTCTACATTACACTGTAAACCACTGCGTGTATTTCTAATAAATCCTTAAAGGAAAAAAAAAGGTCCGCACAAATCAGAACAAAAGTCACACAGTCAAGTTTACTGATACAAGCTTTATTGTTACATAATAAATAAAAACATATTCTCTTCCAGATGTCTTACGACCGAGAACGTTGAGTGTTGACCATATGACTAAAGCCTGTACAATTGCTTTGATTCAAGCCCAGTTTCCCGAGTTCCTGAGCACCATTGAAACTTGTGGTCACTGCTAATCCGTTAACTGGGTCAACGAAATTTTGGCTTTAAAAGGACAGACGGGAGACAAAAAATGAAGAAATATTTTCAAGGGCATTTTTGATCCTGACTATCCCTAACTTTCAACCTAAACTTAAATCTAAATTTAGTAGTTAGTATTTTTGTTCTCTGGTGCTGGGATGCGATATTTTAAAAGCCAGCTAGGAGAACAATAGTGAGTGTGGGAAACAATGATAGGACATAATGTTAGAAGAAGCTTATACCTAGTCCAGAACTTAACGCATAAAAACCAATATCGAATTAGTGCTATCACTGAATGAGCAAAATCGATGAACCGTCCAGTAATGCAAGATGCAACTGCATATCTATTCATCACTTCAGAGTATGAGCTATATTTGTAGCTGGACTGTGCCTTTGCATGATCCACGCTGCACGTTTCAAAGCATTTCGACTGACACGTTTATCACCAAATAACAACAACTAACTGTCAGTGTATGGAGGAAATCAGACAATTTATCGAAATTAAGTATCAGTAAAGAGATCTCAGAGACAAAGGTATTAACACGGCGGGACCAATTCAAGCCCGTGCGAGGTACAGTTTGACCTGCGGGAGGGGCTTCAGTGAACACTAAAGGTTTGTGATGGGCCAAACACCTGTCTGTTTTGGAGTGTTTACGTCGGGCGTATAACTGATGTGTGATGCATTCCTTCGTTTCCCTTCTTGGGCGTTGATGGAAAGCGGGGACTTTATCTCAAATTATAAGCAACTTTGTATCCTAACTTTTTCACGAAACTATTCCTCCACACACACTGAATTAACTTTTGTTTTGTTTGTTGTGCAATTAAACTTACGCGATCGGATATCTGCCTTTTTCACAAAACTTGTCTTCCACACACACACTGAACTAACTCTTGTTTTGTTTGTTATGCAATTAAACTTACGCGATTGGCATATCTGCGATTGGTGAGATCGTTACTGAAGGCAGTGTTTGCGGAATTTAAATTCTTGATTCACTCCTATACTAAGAATATTAACAACTACAATTTAACAGTTTAAACATTTATCTGAAGAAATTGAAGTCTTAAAAGCTTTTGATGTTTCGTTTTGTTTGTGAGTTTCAAAAACTCCGAAACGGGCAATTATTTGAAGTAGCTATATATGAGTTATAGTATAGTATCAAAGGGTTCCCTCGCTCTGAGTTATTCAGCTCATCCCAGCTATAGATGGAGCTCCGTACATTGTTAGAAATATTTCTGCAGAAATGTAGACACACTTAAGCTTGTTCTGTGTATATGATGACGAAGATATTGGGAGACTGCCGTCGGGTGATCGTTGAATAAACTCCAACTATGTGTCCACGTAACTTAACCTAAAAGTATTACATGAAGCCATTTTAAAATGCTTTGATTCTAATATCAGATAAAATTTGGTAAAACTGCTCATAAAACTTTGTTAAACTGCCAAATTTGGTTTCTACTTTGATTTTTTTTTCAGCTTAAACAAAGCCTTTGTCTCAGAAGTTGTGCGAATCATGAGAATACGCATAAGTGAGGAACTTCATTACTGATGTTCGGCTGAGTTTCAGGATGTTGGCATAAGTATTCACTTACAGTAAATTGGTTCACACTACTCAAGAGTTTCGCTAGTCAGCAGTAATTTTTTCATCTTACTGTGGAAAAAACATTACAACTGTTTCGACTTTGTTTAGAAAAGAAATGGCAACTATAATTAATTATCAAAAATATAACTCAAGAGCAAGCCTTTTCTTGTGCAAATTATATTTGTAAGGCTGACTTTGTAATGTAAGAGCTGGTTTTTATCATGCATCCTTGACATTTTGCCACAAGGTTTGTGCAGCATCATAATATCTTTGTTTTCTCTTGAAACAATGAAAAATATAGTGTTATAAAGTGCAACACGAACTACCGCAAATGTACGTGAAAAGGCAAACTAAACATTTAGTGTGAAATAGTTTTATATTTAGAATTGCTGGCCCTTCTTAAAACCCACAAATGCCAAAATTTAAACGCAGCGAAACTTGTTGGTTCACATGTTCAATGTCAGATTATGCATCATTACTAAGTTTTACCAGAATTTTCTTCTCAGAACGTCTAGTCACTGAATTTACAATGAATCATTCCCTATTTTTCCAGTCTGTCTGACCTGAAGTAAATCGAATGCGTTGTTTTTATACTTCGATTCATCCTAAAGTTAAATCTTCAATTTGACTCATTCCAACATACAACTCGGCTTTACATTTTAGTGATGATTTCTGTTTTAGAAAAGAATAGTTTCCTTTAACCCTTTTTATAGTCTTAACACGTCTTATTTTTAATCCGAAGAAAAAAGTTCTTATCTTGTGTAAATTCACTGCAGCTTGTTACTATTTTTCTTCATAATCAGTTAATAAAAAGCACAAAATCTAGAATGTGAATGCAATATTAATACTCCCACTGCACTTCAGATAGCTCTGGTTTCATCACTCTTCAGTTTCGTTTTCTTAATAAACTGAGACTCCTATTAGAGAAATAAGAGAGATCGTGACCATAAAATTGAGAAAATGTTAGACACCCATCTTAGTAAAAGTTTAGTCTAAGCCTAGCAGATAAACCTTCAAACATTGACTCCTTAACTAAAAAATCTCTGTTAATCCAATTAAGTCTGCTGTAGTTCAATGAACAACAACAAAAATATTGATTCTGATGAATGTTCACCAATCTGCAAAACAACCGCGACGTTTTTCAACTCAGTGAACTTAGAACTCAGTTGAGTAAGATTGCACGAGCTTGTAGGATTTTCATTTGATCTCTAAACAAAATCTTCCCATAACCTTTTTCCTTTTACACTTTAACACCGAGATCACTGCAAAATGCATTTGCATCATATTTTCATTACTAATTCAACAAAATTGTGTTTTTTATTTTAAAAAATGCATAATTGTTAGGCTACTGAAAATAAAACGCTTATATTATTATAAGTTTACATTCAAACCCCATAATCGTTATGAATATTACTTAAAATTATCAAGCTTTTCCCATATGATGCATTATCGCAACACATGCATCTCCGTCAGTACTTTTACATCATCTCTTTTTCTCAAGTTTGGAAATGTCCAATGCCCAATTTTATGTAGTTTTTCAGCAGCACAAGGTACAAGATCAAGGACACGAAAACTATAATAGTTACCAAAGTACTTCTCAGTTCTCCAAGAGATATAGAACAAATTCACAGTTGATTTATGTACCAGTGGTAATGTACACTGACAAGCTTATTTACTTTTCAAGAGCTGCAAAATCAGGAATGACCACGTTTGTGATGGATTACAGCGGTCCTCAATTGCTTCAAATGTAAGGGAAGTTTTAAGAAACATTGGGTAATACGAGGCGTTCTACTCTTCTTTTCGGCAACGTATGCAAAAGTTAGGAACGATCTAACATCTTAAGAACTGATAAGTAACACGAGTGGACCGACAGAGCCGGAGTTTGTTCAAAAGTTACAGCAGTTATGTCTTGAGCGCTGGTAACCTAATTTAGACACTATGGTTTTATTGACCTAGCAGCCAGATTACTGAGGGCAAGACGAAATCACACTGATATCATACTTAATCGAGTCTCACCGGGTGTATCAGTTCAGTTTTAATCCTGTAAATCCTTCTAGAAAGTGTAAAAGGGAAACCATAATAGTTCAAACAGGAACAGGAAACCCAATAGGAATATCAATATAGAAGAGCCATCTTAAGTGGTTTCTGAAGTTACTTTCACCTTGTCTATTAGTGTGCTAACCTGACCCTGTAACAACTAAAGATATTAAAAGAAAATTAATATGATTCTGGATATATTAAATAGTGAGACTATGTGCTGCGCATAGGAAGTTTTTTTGGTAACAAGATTGTCATACACACTCGGGTATTTCGGTTCTTTCACAGACATGAAAGAAATTTAACCAGAATTGTCTTTAACATGCATGAAAGTCCAAAGATGTCAAAGATTGATCGTAGTGTTTTGCTTGCACAGACATTTGCTTCTATCTCTTTGCTTTCAAAAATCGTTTTTCCCTGGCTAGACTGTTTGCAAAAAGGCACTAGTTGTTCACCATTCACTAAGTCTGAGGACTTCACCAGTCCAAAACTGTTTCGCTTCGTATCAATTTGCAAAGAATGTTTTGTTAAACTATAATTCAATTTTACGAAAACGACAATTTTATTGATGTACAAGACGACTTCACAATGCGCCTGAAAACTATTGAGCTTTTTTACTTGCTTTGAAAGTGTTTCTCTGGACGACTCACAACGGTGCACGAAAGTTTATAAATTTTAGCACTTTAGTTTTTATCGTTGGGTAGTACCAAATTAGAGAGTTCCAGTCACTGAATAAAAGAATATCAAGAGAGTATCACTTAGAATTGGAAGTTCACTTTTCAAAGATTTGAGCAAGCAAAATATCAGTTTAATTGTGAATTTCATCAGTATATGGGTGGATTAAAATATTCCCAGATTCTCATTCTACAAGCAAAACTTTGATAGTAACTAAAGAGTAACTTTTCTTGGCTGAACTGATAAGACAATTAACTTTTTAACTGAAAAGAAAATGAAGTCGCAGACCGTAAACCATACCTTTCAGTCCATACGCACTAGTGAAAGAAACGCATTTCTGTTATGAATATCTGATACGAAAGTTAAGTTCTTACATGTACTCTCCAAGTATACTGTATAAAATAAATTGACATTAACTGAAAAGAAAATTAAGTCGCAGACCGTGAACCAATATCTTTCAGTCCATACGTACTAGTGAAAGACTGAAACGCATTTCTGTTATGAATATCTGATACGAAAGTTAAGTTCTTACATGTACTCTCCAAGTATACTGTATAGAATAAATTGACATTAATTTCTTTGAAAAACAATATCTCCATTACTGAATTGCCAGGAAACGTAAAATCTCTGGATGTAATTTCACTAAACGCACAAATGTATTCACTGCGATCAATTTTGATTATACCACATTTGACAAACTTCAAAACATCGTAAAACTGTCAGGTGTATAGTTCAGTCGGATACACTGTTTTCAGCTTTACGGTATCTTTTAGTAATTGTTGACGATATTACTGCTTTATTTGTCTTGAACTATACTGTTGTAGTCATATATATTCTGTTGACATCAATAAAACTCTTCCAGTCTTTGTTGTCGAGTTTTGCGTATGTATACGCGCGCGTGTCTTGCACATTTAATTTATTTTGAAAAAGAAAGTAGTCGCTCTTTAGTGTGGCCATGTGCGCCTCATCATAGACCTTTTGGAGAATTTTACATTCTATTAGAAACAAACAGCTGGCATTTAATTGGTGTCAAATCATAAGCCATCAGAGCCGGAAAGCGTTTCAATAAACTAACACATCCCGAGGCAGTTTGCAGTAGAAAGTGCCAAAACTTGCCACCCAATACGCTAACGTTCAAGCAGATCGCAAACCATGTGGATCAGTCTTATCTCCCATATTCTAATGACCTGGCTCGAACCTTTCATCTGTGTCTTTAATTTTCGCCATAAGAATACTGTATCATTTCAAGTGATAAACGAATGCAAATTCTTAGAAGATTTATGACTTGGCAAAAGCCGGATCACAGTCTAGATGTCATACACAAGATAATCCTGTTTGCTCTGTAAGAATCAAACATAATTTCCTAAATACCCAATTTTGCACATTCATTAGTAATTACTTTTGATTACTGTCCTTGCTGGTCAATAAAAGGCACGGTACAAATCAATAATTTTTTTCGCCTTACCATACTTTTTCAATTCCCTTTTTGGTCGGAAATCGCTTTTTCTTTTTGTATCGATCCTCCACGCTCAATTGATACTTGTAAATTAAGAAGTTTTCTTGTGGTGGCTGATAAAAATACTGCTTAGTCAGGGATTAATTTACACAAAAGCCCAATAGTAAAGTGCTAAAACAAGGCAGAAAAATGTAGCGTTCTATTGCTCTGTGTTTTTGACTGGTAGTGTAAACTCTCCCACGAAGCTTTGAACTTTTTATTAACTAAAACAGCAATAATAATTAGCGATTAGAAGCTTCTGCAAACTGGCAAAAAACTTCTAGGCATTTCACATGTTGGGTCTAAAACACGCCTTTGTGCCATGATGAATGGGAGGGTTTTGTTCTGGTTTTATTGCGATCTACCAGCTCACACCTTCTTGAATACGAAATTGCTTCAATAAATGTTTTGAAGTCAATAAAATCAATAAAAATTATCTGGGAGGAAAGAATCAAGATAGACCACAACTTACATGAAATAGAAAAGTCAAAAGACGTTAGTTTGTGGTTTGGAGATTTGTGTGCTCACAATCTCACTCTGAGTCAGTGTGTCGCCACTATATAAACAAATAATTTTCTCGAACTGACACAGTAGCAATTAGTCTCTTGTTAATGGGTCCTGCCAACCTACGCGAGGTTGTTCGTCTCAATAGACGAATAAAGCCCAGGCAAGGTATACAAACAATCACTAGCCTTCTGTGGTTGACTGTCCCCTGCTTCCAAGTCGTCCTAAAATTAATTGTAACGAATTCTAAAGAAAGTAATGTGCACGCACCTTCCAATTGAGCAATTAAAACCGTAATAAGCTTCGTGTAACCTGCAATTGGGGGAAAGAGCGTGTCAATCTCTCTCATAGCATATGTCAAAGATCAGCCCAAGTAATTATCTCTTTGTCATTAGACCCTTCACATTGAGCCAAAAATATCCGAGGAATTATAGCTAAACTACACCGAAGCAACACCTTGATAGGAGTTATTCTGCGATATCTACCCGTAAATGGGGTTTTTATGGAGTCTTGTTCTAAGAATCTGATTAAAAGATAGAGAGTATTTGTGGCCGCTGAGTGTTTGCCCCAGTTTATTTTTCGTAAAAGTCATTAATTGCAAATCAAATGGATGTCTCAAGCAGCATGTAATACAATGCTCCAAAGGCTGAACTCAAAAACAAAACTGAAATAAATTAGAAACATCTTTAAGCGGGATGTTTTTCTGCAAGCTCGGAGAAGCTAAACTAAAGCATGAAACAACAAAATATCAAATCCCCAGCACAATCACCACTGCAGTTGCAAGCTGAATTTACAAAGTCATCTATTGCTTGTTACAGTTATATTACACAGAGCACATCAGCGTCTCCACACGCTGAGCAGAGACGAGAGACGATGATAATTGTGGACGGAGCGATTAAATACATCTCATTGACCTTGCGAAGATTTTTAAACAATTTAGCAGTCAATGATTACACATAATCTGTTTCTTTTTCTTTTCTTAATTGAATTCTCTGAGCTACTGGCACAACTAAAATTTGAATCAAAGAGTGTTTTACAATTTTTGTCTGGGCTGACTTAGTTGACTCTCAAATCAGTTCAGTTCGGTTATTCGTGATTTCCACGTTCATCTGTCTCGTAATTTTGTTGCCAGCCAAAGGCCACTCACACGAAATACGTCTGAAATTGCCCCCTTAATTATCACGTATGCTTTTGCGTAGAGGTTTTATATACACAGTTTCATGAAGATTTTTTTTTTCTATACGCAGTTATTAGAGCTCCAGTGTCACTGATATAAAGTTGACTTTGCAACTTCGTGTCCACGGTTTGTGGCCGACTCTTGTGCTGTCGATACAACAGAATCTCTTCTGCACAGTTCTGGTGTTTTCCCCGCTGATGATTCAGATTCTAATCTCTCGGCTTTCTCGCCTTGTGTTTCCTGCTTAAATCTCCTCCATTTTGCTCTGCGGTTTTGGAACCAGGTTTTAACTTGCCGTTCAGTGAGACCAAGAACCTTGGAAAGCTGTTTGCGTTCAGGTGGCGATAAATACTTTTGATTTTCGAATATCTTCTCCAGCTCCAAGGTTTGCTCATTGGAGAATCGAACTTGCCCTCCCTTCTTTTTCTGCGGCTTTGGCAGAAAGAGGTTCCACGCACCTGAAGAATAATTGAAAAGATTGGTGAGGTTGGTCTGGGTTCCAAACGGGAAGCCGAAACACCACATGAAAGGCCGAGTACAAATTGGGTAACCAAAATGCAGATTTCGGGACGTATTTCCGTCGGTAGGCATGCAACACGTTTTATTTAGCCAAAAAGCCACAACATTAAGGTGTTAAATTAATTTCAAGTTTCTATGCAAGGAAGGATAATCTCAAAGAATCCGTCTTTGACTTCCCATTACTTAGTGTTTCTAGGCAATAATTCGGCAAGCAAATATGACACAGAAGGTTTTAAGAGTGCAGACCATGATCATGAGGGAGCAAGCAATATTTTAACCAAGAAAATCCGCTGTTCAGCTGAATGTTGCAATCCGACAACTCAATAGACAGTGCTCTTTACAACCAAAGGGGAAATGGATTAGGGGATTTTGCACACATTCTCTCCCACTCAAAGCAACACTCTCGACTGGTTATCTAATCAGTCTTAGCACTTACTTCACAGCAGCAAAGCGAACTGCGGTAAACTTCGCAAAGTTTTGTGCATGGTCGATAGTAGTAAACAAAATGATAATCTAATGCTATATTGATAAAAGTGAAGTTAAACCCTCACTCGCACCAAGAGGCGAAAGTACTAAAAGGAGGCAAAACTCAATTAGTGAGAGCTCGAGTATAGTACTTACTATGGTCATTGTACGCTTCGTAAACGCTGGGGATTGACGGGGCCTGAAAAGCGAGCGGTCCGCGTGCATACGGGGTGAACGGACTGGTAATGCTGCTGAAGTTTCGCGGTGGCGGTAGATGAAATGGAGGCGAGAGGCAGTGTGGTTTAGGAGTCTCGCACATTGTCGAGGTGCAGAGAGTAGGCTGCGGCCTTCCAGCGTTGGAGTTTAGAATATCATCGATAAAAAATGGCGACGAGTTATATGACGGATATCCAGGCAAAGCTCGCGTCCACTCGCAGTGTTGCATCTTTGAAGTCTTAGAACTCGATGTACTCTGGAGATCTTTCTTCGCCAACGCGCTGTTGAGTATGGCCGTTCGCCTGCTCGTGCTGCTGTATCTAAGCTTATTGATGTTGTACTTCCAATGTGCCCAAACTGAAACAGCACTGTTGTGTTGAAATTAGCAACTAATGACTGTAATTTAGATACGGCCCTATGATTGGCTATTTGTCAAATTAATAGATGTTACATTTGATAAGGTGTAAGTGACAAAGCCAAGAAATCGCGCGTTCTGGCTAATTGTCATCCGAAACGTCAGTAGCAACTTCCGCAATGTCCCAGTGTGATAACAAAAAACATATACGGTTTAGTACCGGGCAATTTGCTAATTGAACCGTGTATGAATGACACGTTATTGCCCTTACAGGAGTGTCACCAACATTACCGCATCACTTCGACCACACACTCGATTCTGCGCAAGCTCCCATCTGCAAAATATATCAATTTATATCTGTCTAGATTTGACTGGCTTCGTTTTCCAAACATAATCGCGCCCAAAAAGGATTTCTTAACACAGCGTGGCGCCAGTTTGAACGCAACTTGACACAGCCGGGTGTTATCAATTAGCGATAATTAATTAACAAGCATTTTACAACATTCCTCGCCCCTTTATTTCAGGGAAATCGACATGCAAGGAATTGCTTTGTTCCGTAGGAAGAGTGTAAATCGACAGGTGTGGGTTATTACCATCTAATTTGAGCCCTAAGTACTGGGTTAGAACTATTTTGAGAAGAAAAAAGAAGAACGCGGCTATGATTCCAAGAACATCAGAGATCTTGGCTGATTCGTGCTGTGCGGGTCTCAGATAGTGTTTATAATCTATTGATAAGCTTGTGATATGTTAACCAAATGACTCTGATTTTAGACATGATACCACTAATACGAAAGTTTATTCGCAATGGGAGTGTACCTTGAGGGTTGCCTCAGAACCCAGGAGAGATATGTGATGAAAGAAGTAAAAATCGCTGGCGCAGTTCAGCCCTGGGCGTTAAGAGCGCAATTAGTATCACTTTTTGTCGAGTTTTCGCGTTATCGATTGTTACCGGAGTTAAATTGCTCGTTGATTTATGAATATTCAAGTTAGGATTTTGCTGATCTGACAAGAGATGATTTTCTAGTTTCCTGTACGCCTGTCTGCGTTATTTTGGTTCGTCACATCGGTTAGTAACTATTCAAAGTATGTTTTGGAGAACTCTAAACTGCCAGCAACTGCCGTGAGGTACAAAAAGCAAAGTTTTTCCATGAAGAACGTTTTCGAATGAGAAAACAATTTGGCATTTAAAGGATCTTTTAGTTTTGAACGGTCCAGGTGTGTTTTGAGTTGAGTTTTTGTTTGAATGTCAAAATGTAGTCACATCCCATTACTAAACTGATACATTTTAGGCTTTATCTAATCTTTAGATTATTGCAGAATACAGTAAAAACAAAACAACAAAATTATCTGTCAGTAATAGCAAAGCTTTGCACCAGAATCTTAGCTTGTGGCTACGTAAACCAATCTCCCGAAACCAGAACGTTGTTTATCCGAAAAGGTTTGCAAAACTGTTTTGTTATTGAGCACGAAAGAGCCTGTTGGGCCCTGTCGTAAGGATAGTAAAGCCTGTTTGATATATCTTTGAATATACTCTGTCAAAGACAGGAAAGGGGCAGCCAGTGGCATTTGACCCACTCGCCGAAGTACCCCATATTCAGTTTATCGCACGTTAGATCAAAGTGCTGATAATTTTTGGACAGTTAAGTGCACTATTCTGATCAATTTACATTTGATCTCTCAAGTGCGCATGGGGTTGGGATACTATTTCCACAATTTGGAAAGTAAACAATCAATTCATTTCCATGCGTACCCCTCCCACATCTTTAGCATTGAATAGAAAGTAATATTTCACTGACACTTTCACCAAACACAGAGGCGCCAACATGCTTTGCACAATTGATTGCACAGATAGTAGAGTGGGCAATGCAAAGCCAGACCCAGTCCCCTACTTGCTATCAAGTCTCGTTTCACTCAGACTGCTGAAATTCCACTAGATGCCGAAATCAAGATGATAGTCTTATCACTGATTCCTTCGTAAATACAATAAAGCAGAGTATTCGTGAAATTAAAGCCGTATTTAATTATCACTTGCTCACCTTAATACGTGGTGTACAGTCTCTCATATCATCAGCGCAAACCCCGAATAAATCACATAGGAAACTCATAGAGATACAATTTCAAACAAAAAACTTGCTTACACGTCAATGCTATTATGCAAAGTTCCCTGCTACAATCACTTTTACTTAGAGACAAAAATGACAACCAGACTCCGAAACAAAGTTCAAATGTTATCGCATTTCCTATTTTGAACAGTTTCTCTTGATTACAATCAAATCAGCTGGATAGTATGAGAACGTGCTTTGCTTGCCATTAGGCATCTAATCGTTGAATTCGTTTAAAACCGCTTTTTTCTCAGCATTTTCAAAACTATTTGCATGACAAAGATGTTATACTTGTGTCATACTAGAGCAGGGAAATTTCTCGCTTATAGTTTAAATTTTGGCACAATGGTGTTTGTTTTTTTTGCTTGTTCAACAGAACAATCCTGTTGCTTCTCAGTGCAGACAAAGCCTGGATACATTCATGTTGTATTAAAATCAGCTATTGTCACTGTTTATCCATTTTTATCATTACCAGTTGCTTATCACTGTTAGTTTTAGTGGAATTTTTCCTATTTTAACAAAAAGTTTCAAAGGATGGCTTAGTTATATTTTTCAGTTTCCAATATTTCTGTTTAATGTTTACAGACCTTTACTGTGGTTAATTTGAACACGTAGCGATCCAAAACCAATTCCCTACTTTTAGAAAAATAAACATTGTTGCAACTGGTTGTGTATTCAAAGAGGAATATGTCACCTGTAAAAAGGGTACTTTTGTTTAGATTTATCAGTGAAGATGTAAGAAAGATTTTAGCAAGTCTTTAGCCGTCGCAGTTCACCCGCGAACATTTGCTTGTTGAATAAATGTCTTGAGCAAGCACCCTCTGACCAAATTCTAAGAAGCTATCGGTGAACTAACACCATTACACGTACATACGGTCATCGGAAAAACGGAGGATGCCCTTTGGCAAAGCTAAAAGATGTATATTCGTTTTGCAAGCAAACATGTGCCCAAAATATGTCGTGTTAGAATTATCATGTTGGTCTTGTTCCTCCAGTTTAGAAGATAAGGATCTTGGTGTTTATGAACCATTATGTGTTTTTAGCAAAGAATCAGACTAAAAGGAAATGCGAAAGAAGTTCAGCATTGTCAACCAACAAACGTTCCAAGTGAAGGATTAAGCAATGACGCACATAAGTGCTCGTGGGTTTGACGATCAGTGAATAGTTTGAAAAATCTATTTAGTTCGGTATCTCTTGTATCTCCCACCACTTTTCTGTTGAAAAACATGTAATCGAGATTTGCCGATAATTCAGTCATTTTAGATATCCATGGGGTAGTTCCGATATCAATCGAGCATTTTAAAATTCTTATCAAGAGCGCGAAGCATTCCTTTAGCTAAAAGGACTTGAATGGACACGGAATTGTCTACATTACGCTAACAAGAAGCAATGTTTTCAATGTTGAAAAGAAACGTTGAACCGAGCGTTTCTTTTCCTTAAAATCTGTAACTCGCTGATGAAATAAAATCAACTTACATGGTTTCTGTTTTGATTAAGGAAGTACATAACTCTAAGAAAGAAGCAGTTATGCACTGTATTTGTAACGTAAAGACATCCCTGTGAACTACTTCATCAATTGTATACACATGCGAGTTGTACTGAAGCCTGTGTGTTGACAAGAAAACAAATTAGTGCTCAATTGCACTATATCAGTGATGCAGTTCTTAACCTTGTGTCTCGGAAACCAACCAGCTTGTGGAGGAATTGGCAAGAAAAAGTAGTAATAATGTAACCATGAAACAGATAGATGTTCCGTTTTCCTTTAAGAACAAAAGTTTGGTAGATTTTGAGAAACATATCCGTGACAGATAGCGGTTCAGACATGATTGGAAACTAAGTATCTGTGACTTTGATACAAATATGGGTTTCATCAAAAAACACCCGATGAGAAAAAAATTAGATCAGTTATTTTACTGGCTACCAACCGTAAAAGTTGTATGAAGCACCCCCCCTTCCC
>JANSTQ010018901.1:0-16294 GCA_026167885.1 Bergia puertoricense | reverse complement strand
TTTAAGGGTACTAAGAGGAACATAATAACGGAGTTTGTTTAGAATTCCCAGGTTTTTTGCTAATCGGTTGTTAACATTCAAATTATTGACCTATTGATTCAAAAAATTCAGAAATTCTTAACTTATATACATCCAAATTCACATGAAACTTGGAATTATAAAAGACTAAAGATATCAAACCTTTAATTTGATGAAATTATGGAAATAGTTCGGTTCGTAGCATATGAAAAAGGCAGTACATCAGGGATTAGTTACTTAAAATAAAAATTATACAAAAAAAGTTAAGTATATCAGATGAAGCATGAAGCCAGATGTCAAAATCACTATTTTAAAAAGCATTCTGTGGTAATTTATACTAACATAACCAAGAAAACTATTTTAGTACTAAACTGTGAACTGGTATCACAAAATCTGCCTTCATTATGGTTCATTCTCATGGTACTGACAAGCAGTGAACAGGGGCGAACAGTCAAACGAATACATCGCTGAATAGCAACTGCGAGATTACTAATAACTTCATGTTCTGGGAAAACAACTCATGAGCAACACCACGTGTATAAATAAGGAAATAATATATAAATGTACGAAAAAGGAGCCTGAACTTACCGAAACCATTTGTATCACTTGGAACTCGAGGAAGGCACGTGCATGGTCCCTAGTTTACGATTTTCGTATCCTTCCTTGGCCTACTTTTCGTCTGATTTCGGGTCTGCTATTATAAATCTCGCTCACTTTATACATTTCTTTTATAACAGATCAAGAGGGATTTAGCTTGAAGCAGTCAGAAACACGTAAAATACTAGAAAGCGAACTTGAACAACCGTGCAAACATTTCAAAAGATGGCGCTCGACGCTCGAAGTGAGAAGTTGAAAGGACGCCACAAATGTCTTGTGACGTAACAGTGACGTAGTGGTATTGTTTTCAGGCTTCTCATGCTCAATCGCTGACGCGGTCACATCTTCGGCAATGTTATCGTGATAGAGAAAATAAATAGTTTACGTTAAATATGGATTAAAAGTCGTGGTACCTGACAGTAGAGTTCTTCATAGCGATACAAGAGATCTCTGTGGCGTGTATCTTTGGCTAGTTGCTAAGCTCAAATTTTACAAGATACTTCAGGAGTATTGCACGTTTCATGAACTTTACAAAGGAACACCAGAAAATCAGCCTTTTCACACTCCTAAATTCGACGGAAAGAAGCTCAACATTTAATTTTCTCGCTCAGTTTCAATACGACGGAACTAAGTTATATACTGGTTTCCACAGCTTAAATGCGACCGAAACACGTTTGATACATTTCCGCAACTTAAACGTGACGGAAACGTGGTGAAAACAGAAGAACTCCACTTTCCGCGTTTCCGTCAACGGAAACGCGACGTAAACTTATTTTTCGACGTTTCCGTTATGTTTACGAAAACGGAAACTTGCCATTTCGTGTTGTGAGTGTTTATTTGTGCAATATTCTGATCGAAAAAGGCAAACCAGGTGCACAATAACACTGAGTGTTAACCTATAACAATAACATTTTAATCTATGATTCATAACATATAAAGTAAAGTAAAGCGACTTTCTTTAACGAGGGTAACACGTGTCAGTAATTGTGGTAACTGATAAACTTGTAGCCCTCGGTGCACACTTTATCCCCCTCCCTCTGTCAGTTCCTCGTTTTACGGGTATTTAAAGCTAAAGCTACACTGATCAGAAGAAAGTCGAGGCAGACGTTGGAGTCACCAAGAATCGAACTGGGGACCTCTAGCTCCGAAAGCCGCGCACTAACCAACTGAGCTACGCCTGCTACATATTTGGCTTCAAACGGATTGCTTTACTGAGTGTGCTAAATTCTGCCATATTCAGTTAGGTAAATGATCTGTCTATAGACATAGTTGACATCGTTAGCCTAATCCTGGATTAGCGTTAATAGACTTTCAAAGAACCAGTCCAAACCTTGATAATCCGGCCACAGGAAACACCCGGTCAACTCTTTTAGAAACGTATATACAGTTACCTTTTTAATGCTACGTTGAAAGCAGTGTATAACTAATCTTTCGTTTCAGAAATCTCTCAGCTCCATCCAAACCGGCGACTGATCAGTGATCACGTTTCTTACTTTTAAAAAAAAATTACGGTTTGAATTCTATGTGAAAGTGAATTTTTGCTTCTTGTTACTAAAAAACGTGGTGTTTTCCTGTAGTATTAAATCTTCAAATCAGTCTGAATATTTTAAAAACCTAATTAAAGATTTTAAAAAATTAGTTTTTTTTGTCTTATTTAACTGGTTCTTGGTTCTTTCCATTTTCAAAACACATACAAATAAACGTTTTAGTGTGACTCTTTTTCTGTCTTAACCTTCTTATAAACATGTTCTTACAAAGAAGGGTTTACCTTCAATATACGTTGTACTTTCTAATTAAATGAATGAATGAGAACTTCGTTTTAGGCGGAGAAAGTTGTGTAGTGATGTGATGTATTGAGGAGTGTAATGAACATGCTTGATCGAGCGTGATCCACCAACGAAGTGTTCTAAATCATCAACTTCAATCACACAGTCAATTCATTCTTTGTTAACATGATATGTGCAAAGCAATGTCCACAAGGATTCAACTTCAGCTGCTCCTGCTGTAAAATGTAGGACCAGAAATGTAAAAATCTCCGTATAATAAGCATCATCTTCGTAATGACTCAATCAAAGCTTCCACCTTACAATGATGGCCCATCCAATTTGGTGAATACAGGAGTGTCTGAAGACTCTAAGTATAAACAAGTTGCACAATTCTTTTATCTCTATGAGTTAAGCTCACTCGATCCTTCAGCCGCGATACCCTCTCCATTGACCGACTTCAAGACTGTATAAGATATTATGACGCGGGAAACCCGACACAATATGTTCTTAAATCTTGCCGCATTAAACCGGGCCATTTAAATGGCATACCAGTAGTAAGACGTACATCAAGGTGTCCAAAAATACTTGGATAAGAATAAGCAATTAGTGTAAAGACAGTTTCCAATATAGGTAGACATTGGACCCTAAAATTTGTTTTTTAAATAAACATGGAAACATTGCAGTTTTGTTCCTCTGTTCCACGGCCACGTTATAAATACTTTTATTCAAGTTTTCCAAACTATTTATACTGAGTACAATCCCAATCTTAACTCCACATAGAATACATAAAAACAGTCCATTTTCAAAATAATATTGAAAAACGCGTAACATGGACGAACGTAAACACAACCTCTAGCGAGCCACACCCAGTTTTTCAGACAATCTTAACTCTACATAAACTACAAAAAATAGTCCATTTTGAAAATACTATTGAAAAACTTCAGTCAACGCTACTGCAAAGTATCATATGAGCATAACATGGACGAAAGTAAACACCCCCCTTCTCTAATAACCTCCCTCTCTAATAACCCCCCTCTCTAATAAGCCCCCCAGGGACTTATTAGAGCGTTTACGTTAAGTCCATGTCCTAAACACATTTCTTGGGTTGGTGATCGATCGCTTTGACTTACACTTTAAGTTAAAATGAATGATTTGATACTTTAAAAAGGTTGTTTGACACCTCACTGGAGAGTTTTGTCACATTACTTCATGCAGTTTTGTCCAACTGATCTCCCAACTGCTGCAGAATGTCCCCCTGAGCCAGACCACCTTTGCAACTACCACGACGAATGTCCTTTAGGACAACTGTGCTGTAAGGAATACTGTGACTTCCTTTGTATTGGTGGTAAGTTCATTTTATATCATGCGGAGATAAATATTAGAATATGCTTATTACATTGAATAGTTTTTGTTATTGCCATCTAAAGTAGTTGTCTAAGTAACTGTCGTAACTGAATTTTCCTACCAAATTTAGCTAATAAATGATTAAAATAGTTTTCTAACTGACTGCCGTAAAGCGGTATTTGTTCTTATCGTAATATGCAATGTTCTGCCAAATGCATTTATTTTGACAAATCCCATTGGCAAATTTTTATTTCTTGGTGTTTTACAGCTATCATTAGTATAGTATCTGGATAACTTTGTGAGAAACACAAATATTTCTGACTTTATCAGAAAATTACATCATTTCTTACTGTAAACTTACCCTCATTATAATTACGTGTTGGTGTAAAGCTTGACCATTTTGATAGAAAAAAACAATAGCACTACTACTATTGCTGCTACTACTACTACTATTATCAACTCTATTACTATTATAATAACTACTGTTCTTATTATTACTATTACTACTTATACTACTAAAACCAAGGTAAAGTTAGTGTAGTTAATTAAAGAAGCCGAGTATAAATGAGGGACTCGTACAACATGAAAAGAAAGAGCCGAGCATAATTTGAATGGAAGCAAAGGTCATGGATAATATTATCTGATGTATAATTTTGACGGGATCATACTTAACGTACAAAAATGTTTCGGCTTTGATATGAAAACATCACTTTAATCGGATTACTGCGAAGTGTTAACCATAAAGTGAAGGTGTACACATAATCCAGAAAAACTAATCTTACTGAGCAATCTTATCAAGATAAGGCTTCTTAAGAAAACTTCCCTCTCGGCTTTCACCATAACGTTTTGAAGATCATTTAACAGGTGTTTTGCACAATTTTCTACACTTTTCCTGCATATGCTTACAAGATAACCTAACAATATTTCAGCTACTTACATCACACAGTCTATCTCAAATAACACTGAATAAAATGTTTAAACACGTTTTTTTGGAAGGTTGGTAACATTGTCATTAGCAAAATAAATGTTAAAATAAAGATTTTGATAGCTCGTTTAAAACTAGTGTTTGACTTGCTCTGGTTTTTTTGTCCAGATATAAAGTTTTTAAAAATTTAGTGCTTGGCCTGAGCAACAAAATATTTCTGTGGTCGGCTTTGCTAAAAAGTCATTGTAAAGTTGCTGCTCTAAAACAATTGTAATGTTTAAAACCTAAGTGCAATATTGGCGTATTTGAGTACTTCTTCGGAAGAAGTCTGCCAGTTCAAACTACCAATTCAGTAGTTTGACTGTCCGTGTTACGCCGCAAAATCTAATATCAACGCAAAATGTAACAAAAATTGACGCAAAATGTAACTTCAACGCAAGATGTAACAAAAATTGAAGCAAAATGTAACAACTTTCAGACGCAAAATGTAACAACTTTTTAAAATGTTGTCGATACTAGTTCTGACCTCAAGGTAGCCAATATGCCAGATTGGACTTACACACTGGACTTACACCAATGTCCGAACTTGGCTCAGTTGGTAAGATCTCTGACTGCCAAGTGGGAGCCCCCGGGTTCATTCCCCGGCCTTGCCGAGAGTTGAATGTTTGTGCGGCCTTCATTTCACCACAGCGTCCGCGGAATGGGACGTTATTAAGCAGTTGGTCTAGTATCTTGTTATTTTAGCGGGGGACTTAAAAGAACTCATACACTCATCGATAAGAGCAGGGTTGCGACCAGGTGTTGTGGTCTGTTCTGTCCTGGTCACAGGGGACATTTATCCTCAGAAATATTGTTGTAGAAGATAAAAATTAAAGAATAGGGAAAAGAAAAAAAGGGTAGAATGTTAACTATTCAGTGTTATTTTAAGAACTATAAAATGTTTTATAGCTTACTAATAATTAACTACTTAAATTAAAATTAAAGTAATGAAAGGATGCTTACAGAGTAAGGAGTTAGAGCTCTAGAATTTTCCTATTGCAATCGATAAGTTAATTTTTCAAACATATAACAGGACCAGTTAAAGAGTAACATCTTCATCAGGGATAATTGCTTCGCTTTGTTGGAATAGATAAAACACTAAACCAACTCGTGTTTCTGAACCAGTGTGTACATGGTCATTGCCCTCCACGCATCAGTCGTACTACGGGTCATGAGGGTTACTCTACAATAAAACCATCCAATTGTTCTGACCGTAAGGAGTGTTTGAAAACTTTAGCTTACCTACAATAAACTATATATTTGGGATTTGAGAAAGGTTACTAACATAATGATTTGAAAAAAGGGGGTTAACACTTACCGTTTGGCGGGTTATATCGAATTTGAAATCAACTGTGATTAAAGTGCTGCAGGAAGAGTTGATTTAGAGTGAATTTCAGCGTTTCTTGTATAGGCTCAAGTGTAAGAGTTTATTTCCTGTGGTTATGCGGACAAATGTATTTGGCTAGGGTAAATCATTTATGTCACACAGGCCATCAGTTGGCGCTTCCTTCAAGGTGCTAACTGTGTTTTAAAATAAGTGTGATTTGGTTGTTTAGATTAGAATCAAGTCTAATATTTTCACACTTACGTGTTTGGCAAGATTTTTTTTAAAAACCTTAATTGATGAACGTAGTTTAATTGGTAAAAAATGCATTTCCCGGTAGCTTATGGGCAATGCGCAGACTTATTTTTTGTAGAAATCTGAACGGTAACTGCTTAAAATGAGCTTTGAGCGTCTCAGTATGTTTTAGGTAAGTTAAGTTGGCACGGTGTGTTACTTTATCATGACAGGCAGCAATTTGCGTCTGTAAAATGCAGTCATGTTCCCCAACAACATTGTAAAGCCCCAGCAATTCAGCCTTTGGCTGCAATTGGGGTAAAAGTCGACCATCACACTTACTTACTTACATTCTTATCTGAAGGAAAACATTTCCACAACAAATGGTTCAGTATGTGCACCAAATTTTCGAATGCATATAGTTGAACTAATCCTTGCTAACCCTCCACCTCCATCTGACCCATTCCCTTCGATTTTTGTCTTCATCCTTTACAAGCAAACGTTTAGTAGCTGCTAAGTATTAATAGGCAAGTCTTTACGGATGCTTGGGGTTGTAAAAGTACCTCTGCAAGAAATGTTACTGTATTTTCTAGAATAAGCGCCGGGGGCGTTTATTCCCATTTTGAGGGTTTGGGGGGGGGGGGCGTATATTTGAGAGGGGCATTTAATTGAGAGGGAAATTTATTAAATGGGTGTTTTTTCAATTGCTGTAACAACTGAATTCGTGCACGCGTTATGTAAAAATTTGCTTTAATTGGGCTGCTAAAATGTGGCATTAGATCAATGTTTTAAAATAGAGAAACTCAACAAGTGGCAAATTAAACAGATTTGAACGCAAAGGACCACACGACGTAACAAAAGACTGTTGCACAACTCGAAGTTGGATCTCTGAATTACTTTAGAGATGCATGTGATAGACGTCACTTGTGGTTTATAAGCAATTTTGGATGCAGGACTATCACAACAACATCACTTTCTGGGCAGATTTAATGGCAATATCTCGACTAGCAAAGCTAGTCTTTGTCAAAAGAGGTTTGACGAAGACTAGCATTGCTAGTCGAAATATTGCCATTAAATCTGCCCAGAAAGTGATGTTGTTGTGATATTCCTGCATCCAAAATTGTCAAATTAAGCACTGGTAAAATGGGAACACAACAAACTAACAATATTCAACGAACAACAACAGAGAAATTAAGAAAAAACAGTCCATGATGATAATAGTTGGTCGGAATAGTCAACAATACTACGCTTGCTTCATCTTCAAAGCAATTCATCCCCGGCAGTTTTATTTTTAAATTTTTCCTCAATTTAACCCCTTCTTAAATAAACGTCTCCCCTCCTTTTTTTTGAGGGGGGGGGGGCATTATTTGAGAGGGACGTTTATTTGAGAGGGGGTGTTTATTCGAGAAAATACGGTATGTACTGTTTGTCAAGCCGGATCGACGGCCCTTTGGACTTCCACTTCCTTTGCCTCAGATATCAGAACTAGTATCGACAACATCATTTGCTACATTTTGCGTCAAAAAATTGCCACATTTTGCGTGGACTGTTGCGTCGAAAGCTTGTTACCTTTTGTGTTAACCGAGTTGTTACTTTTTTGAGTCAATTTTTGTTACTATTTGGAGTTACGGAATAGTGTTTGATGTAAAACGTATTTCTAGTAAGCTCGGTATCCATCACCGATAGAATCAACTGTATGTTTGTGGGCTGCGGGTCAAAATTTGAGGACAAAATAGGTAAAAATAGATTAGGAATTGGAAACAAAACAAATAAAAAGAAATTGAATTTTTGTTAAGTTTTTACCTTAAAACCAGTTCGATTGTTGAAGATATTGCAAAAGAGAAACATATCACTGAGAAGCCACATTAAATATTTCGTCACTCATAATCGTCATTAGTATAGTGTACTATAAGAAACATAAATTACGATTTATTGACTAACAGAGTATTCTTAGGAGTAAATTCTCGTATCTTCAGACGCAGTCCTTCCTTCAAAGAGTAGAGATGCGAATTCAACCTCCCACTTACTAACAAGCTTTAAAAAGTATTAGTGGTCCTTGTGGAACCTGACACGTGCCAGCTTAAATTCTCTTTTGGTTGGAGCTTTGAACTTTTATTTAACAGTAAACTTCCAAAGGCATCTCGTCATAGCTCCCTGCTGTTACGTGATCAAACTGTGGACATCTTTTGGTTTTAACAAATGAACTGAAAAATCCCTAGCTGTATTTGGTATTAAGAACTAAAAAAGATAATCTTTTCGTGGTCACGAAGCAAATCATGGGTTTGGCTAAGTGGAGGCAAATAACAAAAGAACTGATTGTGGTCTAGCTCAAATAGTTCACTACAAAAATTTCAATACCTACGTTTTGAACTGAATGCCAAAACTAGTCTTGAAAGCTTAATATAATATCATTCTTAAATTTGATACCCCTGTACACTGTACACGGTAGACACATAACTGATAGCAACCTACTTAAAGCCGGGAACTATCGGTAGTTTGCCAATGGCGATTCAATGACGGATCGTTTGAATATTGGCCGAAAGTAGATAAACAGATCGATCAAGCAATTCATCTTATTTTATATTATTAGCCAGTTTTACCGGGAACAAACAGTTTTTAGGACCTTTCACAAGCCGGTTCATCATGTTCGTAAACCAAAGAAGACAAACGAAAACGTTGTTTGGGGACTCATTGGTTGATTTCAAACCGTCTGGTACCGTCGCTGACATTTGAAATTTTGCATTCAAGATCTTTACTGAATTCTTTTGTTTTTTGTTTCAGACACTTTTCCCGGAAATCTTGGTCGGCAGTCTGGCCTTTGGAGAAAAATGCCACCTAAAATTGTTATCAAACCAAGCGATGTGACTATTGAGGAAGGAGAAAATGTTCATTTCAACTGTTTTGCAATTGGTGTTCCGAAACCATCGACTACTTGGAAATTGGGAGAGCAGAAAGTTGCTGTTGGTGGTAGGGAGGAACATGATAACGGAAGCTTGTTATTGTATCGTGTAAAAAAATCCAAGGCGTTCGAAGGAATTTACACATGTGAAATTAAAAACGAGTATGGTAAAGATTCTGCATCTGCCAGACTGACAATCCATTGTAAGTACAAAGTATAGTATAGTAAAGTATCACCACTTGCATTAAAACGAATTACTTTATAAAACTTATATTTTGTTTTTTGTTAAAATGTCTGTCTTGATGAAAGTTCTTAAAAAAGCATTGCGTGGAAGAATTTGGGGGAAAATTGCATCAACGAAAGAAACAAGTTTTATTCAAAGTTTTATAAGATAGAAAGATAGATAGATGGATGGATGGATGGAAACTCTGTTTTTCATGCAAGCCGTGACAGATCTCCATATTATACTAAAAGTTACAAAGTTTTAAAAGTGTTACAATACATTTAAACTTTACCATTGATATTAAACAGTTAAATTCTAAAAATGCTACCATGTCACTATTTATGTTGACGCAGATGCTTCCTTAACTGTTTCTTAAAGACACAAGGGACTGCGCCTCCTTTAATTATGCAGGGAACGAGTTCCAGAATTTTGCTCTCGCATGTAATAGCAAAACTTTTCCAATAGTAATCGGTCTTGCACTTTGGGGGTGTAAAATCTTTTTCTGAATTTCTTAAGTCACAATATTTTGAACCATAGTTTTTTTAAAAAAAATCTGCACCATGTATTTTGGTGCTAACATGTTTGCGATTTTATACATCATAATTGCCTTTTGTTCGTTTTTTCTTTGCTTCATTGTTGGCCACTGAAGCTTTTCTAAACCTTCTTAGAGCGCTTGGTGTATGTTGCTCCAGAGATTATTCCTGCTGCTCTGTTCTGGAGTCTCTGTAGCTTATCGGTAAGTTCGATGTTAAGGGTATCCCAGACAATGGAGCAGTAGTCGAAGTATGGTTCAATGACTGACTTATATACTTTAGTAAGATTTTCGGGGTTGATGGACTTTCTAATTTTTTGAGCGTTGCAAGAGAGGACACAACTTTCTTTGCAACGCTTTCAATATGTGTCTCCCATGTGAGGTGTTCAACAAATTGGAGTCCAAGACTATTAGTTATTTTTAACTTTGGACAGCGATACATTATTTATTGTCGAATTAAAATGAATCGTCCTCCAGTGATTCTATTCTATGTCTTGAAATAACAAGCATGTATTCAGATTTGAGGATATTTAGGGTCAATTTGTTTGCTGATAGCCAGGTGCATGTGTGCGCAAGATCTTTATTCATCTCCCTTTGTAAATCAGTAAGATTATTTGAAGAGAATGAGATGTTTGTATCGTCGGCATACATTCTACCTCTGTCAAATCTCAAATTGTGGTGAGGTCATTGACGAATATTAAAAAGAGGAGAGGACCAAGAATAGTCCCCTGTGGGACCCCGCAGGTAATAGCCTTCTTGTTAGAGTATACACCGTTTACAAAACTAGTTCGAGCTGTAGCTGAGAGGTAGGGTTTGAATCAGTCTATAGTAGTATGCCCTAAGCCCATGTATTTTAGTTTAGTTACTAACAGGGGGTGATCGACAGTATCAAAGGTGTTTTTGAGATCTAAGTACACGACTCCATTTACCATTCCTCTATCAATATTGAAACACCAATCATCAGTGAGGTCGAGGAATGCGGTGACGGTTGAATGTAGTGATGGAAAGCCAGATTGACGAGGGCTTAAAAGATTGTTATTTGTCAAGTAGGAATAAAGTTGTTCATAGATTAAATTTTCAAAAATACGCGCAACAAACGATAGAACAGATATTGGTCGATAATTGCCTGGGTCATTTCTCCCTCCCGATCTAAAGGTAGGAAAACTTTTGCAATCTTGAAATCAGTCGGAAACTGAGGGTCTTGTTGGGAATGTTATCTACTCCAGTAGCTTTCCCCATATCTAGCTTACATAGTTGTTTGAGAACCTTAGAGGGTTGGATAAAGGCCAAATTGAACCGTTTTCGAGTTTCCCTTAGATACGACTCGGGATTTATCAGCGTTTGTTGAAACTTTTTGGCCAGTTTTGGGCTGACTGTTGTGAAATGATTATAAAAAATCTGCAATCTGTACGATCAATGACTTCATTTACTTCAGTGTTATCCGATTTTGCCCAATTAGATCATTTAGTACTTTCCAGGTCTTTTATGGGTTGCCTGTTGCAGTAGTTAATGTTTTCTGGAAAAATTCTTTCTTGGTTCGCTTTACGTGAAGATTGTTCTGATCTCGTTTCGTCTTATATGCAGTCCAATCTTCTGTTAGACCGGCTTTGGGGTCATTTTTCTTTGCAAGATCTCTTAGCAACATTTGTTTTTTAATTGTACCGATTATCCAGGGGGCTGGTTTGCTCTCTTTCCCACCGATCTGCACGGCGCGTGTCTGTTAACGACCGAAAGAAAAGTGTTTTTGCAGGATTCCCAGAATCTATTAACAACACAAATCTCGTATAAGTTCGGCCACGACGCGGTCTTAAGGTCAGACAGAAAATTCTTTTTCACGAAATGTTTGAAGCTTCTTATTTGAACGAATCTCGGTTTCCTCCTGGGAATACTGTTTTTCTGATAGCATAGATCAGGTGGTGATCACTAGTGGATAATGGATAGACACCGGCACTAATTATACTATCTTTGTCACTTGTTATGAATAGGTCTATTAAAGTGTGAGGCTTCTCTGTAACTCTGGTTGCTTTGTTAATAATCTGAGTCAGTTGATAAATAGCTAACAAATCAATTAGTTGTTTGGTGTGGTACTCTGGGGATTCAGCAAGTAGATTACAATTTATATCTCCCATTATGTAAATTTGCCGTTCAAAAAATTCTTCCGCTTTTCGTATAAATGCTTCAAATTCACCAAAACGGTCCATACCTGATTTTGGTGGTCTGTACCAAGTAGCAACGAGAAAATTAGGTTTTCTAATTTCAAGTGGAATTAGTTCAATGTTATTGTTAACAAGATCGTTTCTATTTTAGATTCATTAACAGCTAAGATATCAAGTGGTTTTTGACTCATAGCGACGCATAATTCATCAGTATGGGTAAACAAACCATTGATACTTAAAAGTCTCATTTTGAACCCTCTAACTTTGGAAATTCGACTATCAAATGAATCAGAAATATTCTTTGTTGGGGTAGCAGCTGCTTCAACATTTGCAAATCGTTTTCTATTAATAAATTTCCTAAAATTTGTGGCTAAGATGGAGCTGCCTTTGCAGTTTAAATGTAAACCACTTCTGTTTAGCCACTGCTCCGTATTGATATTATCATTATTGATAAAATGAAGGTGTGGTTGTGTTGACAAAATTTCTCAATGTTTGAATTTACCTTGTCAATTTTTGAATTCAGTGATGGATCATCAAGTCGGTTTACTACTGAACAAATACCTTTTTCTGTGGAGGGATGTTCCTGCTTGATACTTTCAATTAAATCAGTCAGTTTGTGTCTTACTTGTTTGTGACAGTCGTTCTTCATGTTGTTCGTCCCGACATGAATAACTAACTTCTTGGGCATTCACTTCAGTATGGGCTCAACAATTTTTTTTGTTTCTTCAACCGTAGGCTCCTGGAAAAGAAATGGACTTCACATTATAGTTTCTAGACAATTTGTCCCCTGTGATAAACTTGGTCATAGAATCACCAATTGTAGTATAGTATGCACCGAATTAGCCTGTTTTTGAGGTGCCAGTGGGGTGCCAGTGCCGAGGATTACATTATCTCTTTTGTGTCATTAGCTCATGAATAAAATGCGGAGGAATAAATTATTTCTTTTGTTTTCCTAGCTCATGAATAAAATGCGGAGGAGGAGGAGAAGGAGGAGGATTTGAGGAGGAGGATTTGAGGAGTAGGAGGAGGAGGAGGAGGATTTGAGGAGGAGGATTTGAGGAGGAGGAGGAGGAGGAGGCTATGGGGAGGAGGAGGAGGAGGAAGAGGAGGAGGATGGATGGCGAGAGAAAAGAAAGATATAAAGAAATCAGTTTGACGAGCTAAATAAATCATTGCCCGAAAATAGTATACAGTTTTCTGCACTGACCGCAAAGCACCCATGTTACCGTTTAAAGGACAAGTACACACTGCTTGAACTACATCATAGCACTTTATTTTATAACTCAACAACAAACTCATTACAAAGTCAAATTAAGATGATTCTGAAATTGATTTACAAGTGAATCAATTGACATCGGTTCCTCTTCCTTTCTCATAAATTCACTGGGGCATGGAATGGCTGCATCGGACACTGGCGATTCTGAATTATTCTTCAGTCCACAGGGTTCATCGTAGAGCGCTTGCACGATGTGGTTGACAAGAGTGTCACTGCAATCACCGAACTGTAAAAATGTCAAATAAACAGTGGTCCAAGGCAGTTTGTAGAGTTCAGATAAATAACTTTTCCAGGTTTCGTGCAGTGGAAACTCCAATGTTTGACATACTGACTCAGCAAGGTCCCACACGTTTTCTGGGTCGATCTCTTGAATTGTAGTATCGTAAAAAAGGTTCCAGGCTGCTTCTTCCTCCATCATCAAACAGTCGTGACGCGTTTGGCTTGGATGATGAACTTCACATCCAACACATCGCTTGATTTTTTCTTTGTCGATCGGTTCTTGACAGAGAGTGGCTTAGGAGAGATGGAAAATCTGGGCATTGAAGCAGACAAATCTATCTTTTTGAACTTTCTCCACTTCATCCACAATCAAATTTCGTTGGAACCAAAGAAGCTCATGTCCACATCCATATCAAAAGTGAGTTGAGTGACACAGTTGTAAGCTCAGAAAAGTAGTGAATGAGAGTGAAGATAATCGATTTCTGACTTTATATAAGGCTTGGGCATAAAAAAACAACAGGTATTGTTCCTTGAACAATACAACAGCTGGGCAAATTTGGGCAAGTCGTCCAAGAACAATAGCGATAATAAATGCAGGCACCGCATTTTATTCATGAGTTTGGAAGACAAAAGAGATAATTTATTCCCCCGCATTTTATTCGTGAGCTAGGAAAACAAAAGAAATAATTTATTCCTCCGCACTTCATTCATGAGCTAATGACACAAAAGAGATAATGTAATCCTCCGCACTGGCACCTCACTGGCACCCCACTGGCACCTCAAAAACAGGCTAATTCGGTGCATACTATACTAATTATGCTGGCAGGCAAAAAAAGTTGTTTTAAGAGCAGAGTTTACTTAAGCCTACTCTGAACCTTGGTTTCATATTCTGTGGCAAATGAAACCTAGTAGACTCTCCCAGCAGTTCTTAACGAAAGTTTGATTGATAAACACATATTTCTTCAGAATAGTCCAGTTTCGTATTCGTAGTTTCTGCTGAAAACAATATGACAACAGACCCGTTTTTGCAGTGGTAATCTTGACTTCAAGTTAAGTATTTATAAAAATAAGTTTAGATATGAACAACTTTGTATCTTATTGAAGGCTCTGATCTCGGATCTTTTACAGGCTATCCCTGTAAAAATGAATCTATAGTCAGTGGCAACTTGGAATACGAAGCATGACTACTTAGTTCATATTAACAAATGAACTCAAAAACGTTATTTGGTTTGGAGGTATATTGAAAAATGGCCAAAGTGTTTCAGTTCAAGTATGTATGTGCCAATTAATCCATTGTATATAATAAATTTCGTGATGCATGTTTTTAAATGTATGACATGTAAGCCCACGGACCCAGAAGTACATTATTCTTACAGACTGACTATAAACGACATTAACAAACAAAAATTATCAGAACTCACAATCAATATATAGTCAGTCAGTTATGTTTTATATACACTTAAAGTAATTGCTAGATTGTTAAAAAGCTGTTACAAATTATTTCCAATTAATACTTTTTTATCTGAATGAGATGGACAAGTTGTTCAGACCAATTAAGGCCTGGGTCAACGTTGGAGCTCACCGTAAAAATACGTTTTTACGATTACTCGCCAAGCATACAACGGATTTCGTTCATCTTGGTAGCAAAATGTTCAGCGGAAAAAGCTCGTTAATTTTAGAACATAAATTTGATATTTTTCTCATTTGTAAAACAAAATATTTTGATTTTTTAGGCAAAATTTAGTGTATTTTTTCATTCAAGCGGGACACAAACATTTTCGCTATTACACTTTTCAAAAAGTTGTTCTCCTGATAGTTCAAAGGTTGTAATGTCTGAATTAAACTGCGCCCTATGTATTCCATGCTATGTTTCGAGTATATTCTACTTGAAAGTGAAAAAATCACCGATCAGCCATTTTGAAGATAAATAACTCTGTTCCAAAAGCTCGAAAACAAAGGGCGCAGTTTGAATATGAAACTTCATGCTAAGCTCTACCATAAATTGTCAGAATGGACGGGATCAAGGAAATATTCGTTTGCAACGGATCGATTTTATACCTTCTGCTGGTTATCTCGCCCGAAAATCTTCGAGAGCAGTTCGTAGAGTCTTCGTCGCATAATTATCATTGCGGTGCCCTGGCCACACTTAATTGGTTCCGGAAGTGTCCTATTGTTGTAATTACGGTCCTTTGTGATGATACTAATCCTTTGGTGTGAGTGCACTAGTTTAAAATCTATTAAAAGAAAGCCGTCATGAACAAAACCTCATTCTGAGCTGACGGAACTCTGTTCTAAAGAAAATATAAGATTGGTTTCGCCAACCCTATAAAATTATCTGGGTGCAAAATTACCAATGATGTGCATAACCGACAGATACTCCCCTCAAACAGGTTATTATTGTTAATAACGGTAAGAAGTAATATTTTACTCGAGCTTCTGCGAACAAGCGCGTCAGCTAAAAGGCAGGCCGAAATAGAACACGGTCAACTAGAAATGCTACAAGCTTTTTCAAAAATATCGTTGCCTTCTGCTAACTAACATATTTCCAAAGGTTTAAATTTGAATGATTTTTCCCTTTGACATGCACGCCAAGCTATCAGTGTTTGAAATTCATATTGGCACGCGGTAACAACTTTTGTCAGAAGTCCCAAGCGGTTTTGAATTCTGTACTCACAGAAATAGCGCTATCGAAACCACACAGAATACTCGGCCAAACAACCACTGCAATCATCATTAAATGCA